>JAODTR010007081.1:0-10452 GCA_025399935.1 Amblyopsis rosae | reverse complement strand
TTCTGAGGGAGCACCCTATGGCATCGACTGGATTTCTATATTATCAATAATGTAGTTATCCGATTAATCAAAAGGATGATCGATAAGTCGAAAAATAATCGATAGATTAATCGACCAAAAAAATAATCGTTTGGTACAGCACTAATCATCATCATGCTAGTGTCTAATATAATGTGCTATATAATGTGCTAATTGTGCTATAATCTACTATGGTAGATTATAGCACAATGTCCTGCTATAAATATACTTTTTATATTAAGAAGGACAGATGAAATCATTAAATCAAAAAGAGAAAGAATGGCCAGAAAGCAACACTGATCAATACTCTGTTAATGGTGCAGAGAACTTGAGGGCCACAGGGCACTCCTCAATAACACACAAGTATGCAGAGTGAGCTATGATAGGGCAGAGCTTGTCTCAGGGGCAAACTGGGAAACCCCATTTCCCTTAGCCAATTTTTTCCTGTATCAGGCAGAGCTGATTATCTATGTCTTCAGTTTTCATATTCTAATCAGTTAATCAAATATAGCCAATAAATCAATGAGGCATGGCATGGCATCTCAAACGATACAAGACTACAGAGACTAACAAAACAACGCATTCTTCTGCACATCTGATTTAGCTAGGTGTAACCAGACCTAAAATTCACTTTGTGAATAAGGTCTAACAACCATCCATTGGAAGTGTTAAAAGTAGGTTCCTCCTACTGGGCGTAGACCTCTGGTTAATTTCGAAACTATTGGACCGCACAGCACAGCACAGCACAGCACAGCCACACACACTTTTCCAGTGGTATCAAAATGAGTGTCGAGAACCGTGGAATTTCACTGGTATTGGTATAGACTACAACATTTCTGGTATCGTGACAACCCTAGCACTGAACCAATCGGCGTTGCTGAGCAAAAATGCAAGCCAAGCTACATTTGACTGGCCTCAAACAACGAAAAGTATGATAAATCAGTATCTTCACACAATTCACAAAGCAATTCATGAGACGTTTATTCCTGTGAAGGAAACTACTGGCACGTCCTTGCTATCCACCTACAGTGGTAATCCCATAAACATCAGTGATGATCAAAACAAGGGATTAATCTATGCTTTTACTTGCAGGACTAATTAACGATGATCGTTATCCATGTTCTGTAAGACACAGGCTAGCAACAAACATCAACTGCACTGCATGGCCTTGGTGTCTCACTCCTGAGGACACAACAGGCAGCAGGTAATGGGACAGTATAAAGAGAGGTGATTGACTGACAGGTTGAAAGGAGGATGAAAGACAAAGGCCAATAAGGGATGTGGAGGGGGGAAAGAGATCGAGAGATAGAGAAAGAGGTAGAGAGAGTGTGTGTAGAGGAGAAATGAGGAAATGAAAGAAAGAAAATGAAGACGGTGCCGGACAGAGGTCAATGCCTCTCCAATTCTCTCTGTGTGCGCAAGGGAGGATTAGATGAGATCCATTATCTCAGGGCATAGTAGGCAGTGTGGGTGCTTGTGTGCGCTCACATCTAGCCAATCAGCAGGTTATTACATCATCTCTCGGCGTCCACACAGACACAAAGTGTTTCACTCATGAAACGCCGTTCGTAATGTAAACCTCCAACAAACATCACCAGAGTGGCTTCGCGCAACATGCACAAACACTATCCTCTAATCGCATCACAGGATAACCTGAACGAACACTAACGCCTCTGCGGCAGCCAGATGTTCTACCGCTGTAGAGACAAGCTGGTGACACTCATTCCCAGAAGAGGCAGTGATGTCACTTCAGAAAAAAGAAAGAAAAAAAATGACATGGGATAAATGTGCTCAGCATCACGTGAGTGGTGTGTGTGGTATACAGTACATGTTTGTTGTGTGCGTGTACATAATGTATGAGATGTCATTCATCACACAACTGTGTGCGTTCCAAAACACATCCTGGAATTTGATCAGGTACATAGCTCAGGCTCCGTACTGAAATTGCTGCTAGGCAGGTTCTGGCAACAGCATCGTGTCCCAGATTACAACGTTGCCTGTGCACGTGTCTGCCTGCCTGCCCACTGCACCTGCACGAGGCCTCAGAAGAACACAAGACGGCAGGATACTGAGAAACACACTCCCGTGAATCAGACGTGGATTGCTGGGCAACGTGTTCTATTGAATAAGTCTCTTGGACAGCTTTAGAAGTTGTTGTAGGGGTGCACAATATTGATCAAATGTGATATTAATCATGAAAATGGCAATATAGATATTAATTGATATATTGAAATAAGTAAAAACTAAAGTTTATGAGAAAATGTATCAAAATATATTCATATCATACTGTATCAAAACAACACATTTTCAAATGACAGTCATGTTGGGCTGGTACAACAACAGTAATTCCAAGCTACTACAAACTATCTTAGAACAGAACAATACAGAACCCTGCCTGTTAAACAGTATGAATGAATGGGGGAGAAGGTATATTAATGACCCCCAGCCAAAAGGTCATTGGGGATCGACCTCATGCTACCATTACGCATTGTGCTTGATGCCTACCTGCCTCCTACATACTGCCAATTGTACTCAATGGAAACCTGGCTATTAATGCCAAATGATGATATCACTGAAATAAATAAGGACCTGAATAAAGCCTGTGCAAATCCCCCCCATCCTAGAGATTCTGAGATGGGGGGTTGTATTGATCTCTGGACCAGTGTGTGTGAAGGCAAATGACTTTATTTAGATGGATGGAGCAGCATCCAGCGCACCTCCACCCATCCCTGCTGTCTGATGGATCCTTCCAAGCTCCCATACATTACCCACCGCAAACAGAAAAGGCATTGGCTCAGACAATGTGGGCTGGAGGGGGCGGGGAGGGGGGATCGGATGTCATGACAGTAGGACCACGTTTCCACTGCAGACCCATATCAGATTATTCTCAACCGACCGCCTACTGGGAAAATACAGTGCATGGATTTTCTTCCTACTGAAGAAGCTGCCGCCATCTTTCTCCTTAAATCATGAAACATAGCGTTGCGCAGGCCGCACAACTCACGACAAGACATGACAAACTACAGCCGATACACGCATGACATCATCGTCCGCTAAACAGAGGGCAGGGCAGGGTCAGGCTGCACCAAATCATGTCACCACACACACACCACGCCCATCACTAACCCTCAAACCTAATGTGATTTAACAAACTGGCAGGCTGAGTGATAACTGCCTGACTCCTGCAATCCAGAGCCAGCCATTTCTTCAGAAGAGCTGCACAGAGAGAGTCACTGAAAATGAACGACTTAAGAAGCAACATAGCATTCTTCAGAATTAAGCCTAACATACAAATTGAAGACCTAAAATATATACGGATGTGTACGATTATATTTAGTCGACTAGCACATGGGTGGTGTGAGCAATTAATCAACCTAAGCATAAAAACCTCATAATTTAAGCCTTTCGCTTAAAATAATTTGTAAACAAAGCACGACAAATGTTCTACACAAGACAACTCATCAACTAGTCAGGTACTCTTCCTAATAACTCAAATATTTAAGACTGCAATTAACAGATATAAGAGCTAAAAAACAAAACAAAAATTGAGCTGCGTGTTTTAAAACAGGTTAGCCTACTTCTCAGCCTCTTCCATTCATTAGCACTACGCCACATAGGCAACTCTGTGCTGAACGTCTGATGCATATACCCCTGTAAGTTCGACACGGGACTCTTGACTTTTGAGGAAGCAATACTGTCAATTATCTGTCAGCATGGTCATTCACAAGTATGTTTCCGTAATTTCTGGTACTCATTTATTCATTATTCAAATTATTCATTTTTAATTAAACATTTATTTTAATCAGTAACAGTAGCCTACTAATTTTGACTTGCGTACCTAATTTGTCAAGTAGGTGGGTACTGACGCAGTTAGCAGCGCTAATATTATTACTTTAATATTATTACTTTAATATTATTACAGTAACTTGTAGTGTAACTAATAACAATGTCCAAAACTGTAATAATTTTACAATTACTAATGCAAGTAATGCTGCATTACAAGAAAACTTAGAAGAATAAATACTCCTCAGGACGTTATTTAAAAAGAATGCCCCTATAGGGAAAAACAGGTGGGTTACTTGTCAAGGACAAACCCTGCACAACCTTATTAGCATGACAGCCATCTGGTACAAAACCGCCTGACCTATTACTTAGCAGATGTCTTTAAACATTTTACTAGTCGTATTCCTAGACTTTCCCATCCTCAGCTGAATGTGCGTTTCATCACTTTAAAGCTCCTCCAGAAGCTTTAGAATATTTGTTTTTGCATCTGCTTGTCTCTCGGGTCAATGCCACTAGTCCGCCCCCCCATTTCCAGCCCCACAGTCACAGAGGTGCTTCCAGGGAGGAGCTCACAGAGTGAGCATCAGAGCTCCCCTCCACCTAGAAGTCAGAGGAATCTAAATGACAAAAGGTGCAGATTTATCTGCAACAGAGGCCACCTGTACCTCTCCGATGTGGTCATCAGGTGCAGGCCATGCGATCAACTGTATGTCTCTTATATCCTATTCAAGGCCAGACACAATGGTACAGACACGGCCCCAATGCATTCTGCAGCTACCTGCCACAAATCGCTCAGTTATGTCCTTGACTGGTCTTCGCTAATTCACACAGCACCTCTGTGTGTGTGTGTACACGAGTTGCTAGGGATGCACCGATCAGAATTAGCCTATACTGCATTTTGCTAATGTAACGCCACCGGCGTTCAGCTGATGTGTCTAAATTTAGCCGGTTCTGAGAGCCGATCTATTAATATGCACAGCACGATGGGACACGTGGACTTATGGAGGAATTGTTCTTCCTGCCGCCATATAACCTAGTGTCTGAAATGTTTTGCATCAAACGATGTGTGACTGACAGTAGAAAAATGAGAATGAGAGAGATGTATTCTGATCGGCTCCCTGATGCAGTGCATGCAGTTAATGTTCACGACATGCACCCTCCTCGCCTGCCTCTGTTATGTGGATTCAACACAAACCTGGAATGCTAAACAAGATGTACAAAAGATCAAGGGTTTTAAACATCCAGTATTCTATTTTAATCATTTATCATCAAATACCACAGCAATGATAAGATAGAATACAGCAAAAAATGCAAAACAAATTTTAGCTTCGCTGATCAGGCCAGGGAAGGGCTGGATTCTATTTATTTGACATGTTTATGGGTGAACCAGCCTGGGTAAGAAACATGCAGAAAAAAGACAGGAGTCCTATTGACTAAATCTAAAACCAGCCCTACACTTATACTACTACATATTGTACAACCAAAACAGTAAAATCACATAGGTCAGTCAACCACACCTTAGTCTCCTCCTACTTATGTTATTAGTTTCTTTTCTATGCACGCATCTTTAAAATCTTCTCACCTAACACTCAAGTAAAGAAGCGTAAAACGTGACAAGCTTAAAGTGTCACACAAAGTAGTCGCTTAAAGAGCACATCAGTAGCTGGGTTTACATGGACACTTCTTTGTCTTTTTGATTGACGGTTTCAGGTTACCTGTTTACATGGGATGTCATATAATCTGGTCTGGCTAATTTATCGGAATTGATGTTAAACATGCACACATTATCTAGCTCATAATGTAACGTGTCCCGCTAGCAAATTGTAAAGCCCGCTTCTAGTTATAGGTATGTCGGAGAGTGAGGCTATTTGTGCCATTTGTGTAGACTGATGAATAAACAATTTGATATTACATTGTAACCTTTTCCATCTTTATGCAAAACAATGATTGTAAGTCTTCTCAAATACTTTTGCAAGATATAGTTCACGTCAGCAGATGCTTCTTGCAAATATAAATCTATTTTTTTAAGGTGACATTTTTAGTTTAGTCAAAGTGGATCCAAAGCACAGCTCTAGTAAGAACACAACCTAGTTTCAGTGATTGCATTTTTGGTTTGCCAACTCCTCACAAAACTAGATTATGTTGTTAAGAGTTGTATGCAGGTAATGGATTAGCACCTAAAATGACCCCTACCGCCTTTCCCAGAGATTCAGAACTTGTACTTCCACTTTGGAGATTGCAATTAAGATTAATATAAGGAAAACACTAGTGAGAGCAAACCAGTGTTCTAACTCCGAGGGTCTCGCCGAGTCGCCGTATTGATCTCAGCAAACAGCAAGCTAGAGAGAGATCTCTCTTTTAGCACTAAAATGTTTAATAAGAGCAACAGTGGGAGGGCAAAAGCATACAGTGTCCTAAAGATATCTGAAAGAGAATAAAAAGACTGCAGAAAAATATCACTAGAAGAAACAGAATTATATAAATAGGGCATTCCCATTATTAGAAAATTTAAATTTCTTTTTTTTTTTTTTATTGTTCCAATAAATGTAGAAGAGATGGCCAAAATACAGACTAAAAGATACAGGCACTGAGCAGACCTAATTGTATTAATCTGACCAAGACTACCTTTTTACTTTGGAAGTCCCAAAATAATTTCCTTGTAAATCTTAAAAACTATTTTCACGATATTCACAACAAAAAAAACACATTACGAGGCGAGCGTCAACTTCCTCCTTAGTGTTTTGACGCTATTAGTTTTACTTCCCCAAACCAATCTTTACAAGGCTGGATAGAAATAATCATGATGGCTGGAGGAGGGGGTATCTATAAAGTGTAAGCAAACCCTTAACCGAACAGGTTTCTAACTAAAAGGAGAAAGTGAACAAGAATTAACTGGAGGAATTGAACCCTAAAGTCCCTATCTACCATCCCACGGTCGCTGAAAGTTGGTTGTTTGTTTAGTCAAGCCTCTGGTTGCCACGGTATCCCTATCGTATCTTTCCCACTCGAAATGTTTCAGTAAAATCAACGATATCCTTAGCTCACACTGGTAGTCGCCTCAGTCGCGTTGTGACACCTGGAGTTGAGATTAGTTTAACTAGGTACCCGCCCACTTAGCGCCGCTTCAAGTTGATGAATCACATTGACTTTCCATTGTCTCTCGTCGCTTCTAGTCGCTTGCCGTGTGTCCGGGGCATTAGGGTCTTCTTCACTAGTGGGGTTCATGTGTGTCAATCAGATTACGGAGACCATCACCAAGCAGATGCTGATAATCAGCATCGAGATGACCTAGAACAAAACAACCCTACATTTATGACATGAGTGTAAAGGATGTGTTTGTATTTGTTCTTAAAAGTTGTTATTGTTCTCTGGGGTGTCGTCAAACAGGACCTGAAGCAATTGTGCCAAGACACCACTGAGGAGCCACTCCAAAGATGTATACTCTACTGATAGGATGGGACAAACAGATTCTAGGTAAGCCGCCACACGCACACACAATTGACAATATTCAGAATAGCATTCTCAGGATATTTAACTAAGCAAGAATAAAAGAGAAGACCAATTACATTTAAAAAGCAAGCAGTGGGTAAACCATCTACTGTACACAATGGCTCTTTTTCACACACACACACACACACACACACACAAAGAAATAAAACACTGTACTAAAAGCAAACAATCAATCCTGGGCTACGCTCTACACATGCCTTGTCTTGACAAAACAGAACAGCAATTCTGGTGGGTTGTGTTGATTGTGCTGTACAGATGTGCCATTCGCCTATTGTTCAAATGTTAAACAGTAATTCTGTCCAGAAGTTTACTCATTTATCATAGAGCACAAAGCCAACATAGGGGTCTTCCAGTTCAATCCTGTGCAACTGACTTAGTCTGTTGAACTGTAATCATCTATGAAACACATGTATGACCTTTTTGTCCATGACACCCTGGAGAAGTCCTTTGATAGTAGAACATTTCATCTATGCTCTGAGGCCTTTTGGGGTCTTTGTTTGGTATTACCCGATGTGACCACTTCAAAAGGAAGTTAAATTATTTGGAGAACAAAGTTAAATTACTTATATTGATGAGATCCAATCCTTTATGTAGATGTACATATTCCTTCATACAGAGTGTATCCTAATTGACTGAGTTTTATTCATTGATTAGGTCCAGAGTAAGTTAAATGCCAAATTAAATTTATAAAAATTAATAGTGATTCAAGGCCAGGTATGAATAGATGACAATAGAACACTACGGCAAAAGGTACATTAGTCCAAATATACTCTACTGTAGTGACATTTTAAGAATAATGATGTCCTGCATCACGGTATTAATTTCACGGGTAGGAGACCTGTCTGTTTCGTTTGAGATAATGCACAGGTGGAGCAGAGCGTATTTTAGATACCATGATGATTGCGCTTGATAACAGGCCAAGTCACACCCAGTTCAACTTTCCGGATATTATAAATCAATAAGTTTTACATGTACAAGCAAGCAGGCAAGACCGCATTGGACAGCCTTGACCCAGACATAATTGCCATTGATAGTTCATTAATTAATTGGGCATATTCTGAGTGAAACGGGGCAAACCGACTAGCTTGCTTTAACCATCTGAGATGCACTGTAGCAGTAAGCTAAATGGCAAGCTAGCAAGCGTGCTGGACTAGCTAGCTAGCAAGCTACAACAGTACAGTAATCAAAGGGATAAACAAGTCAAATTATTCCCTAATAGCAAAGTAGCTAATCGTCAACAATCATCAAACAATAGACACAGCGCAGCTATACCGTAAAACAACACGACATGCGTGTGCAAACACCTCTCGTTAGCTAGTTATATACCTTTGTCTCCCTGATATCTTGCTTTCCTCCTTCAGGGTACCACTGGACGCGCACAACTCCCCGTCCTAGAGGGCGACTCCGGGTGTCCGTGGCGCTGTCGGTGTCGGACGGGACACGGCCACCTCCACCACCAGCTACTCCCCCGCCACCTCCGCTACTTCTCCCTCCGCCGTCATCGAGGTCGGAGTCCGAATCGAACTCCTCCTCGCCGTACATCATTCGCACAAGGCCGAACCGGACCGACCCACGATATCTCCCCGACACCAGGTCGTGAGAGAAGATAAGCCGCTGTGAGCCGTCCGCCGTTGGAGAGAGTGCCATGGACGTCGGTTCTGAGCCCGGACTGGCCACCGGAGAGAAGCCGACGTTCGTGGATGCTACTGCGTCTGTTATCGCCGCATCCGATGCTACGGGCTCCGCCATCTCTGCTGTTGTCAGGGACTGATGCGGGAGGGTGGTGTGGAATAAAAAAAAATAACCTGTTACCAGGGAAGTGCACGTGTTTACGTCGCTACGGAGGGTCGGCGACGTTACTGGCGCAGTGCGAGAACGCGCTGTCCGCGTCACCGCACCGTCAGCCGACAGTTCCGTTTGTTACCGCTTGGTGTCACTGTGTACCATAGCTGTGTACACGTTGTGTTCGCAATCAATTAGCCTACTACTATTCCAGCCTACCTATAAGTGCGCCTAATAAGGAGATGGGGTCTGTAAAAAAATAATTTGGTCGAATGTTGCCAACGGTGGGCAATAGCCTATTACAGAGTTGCCCCATCGCCTTGGCCACCAGGATTACAGATTCATAAAGCATAGCCTACAATTTCAGGCACAAATATTTTATATGAATGCGTGATTATGACATTTTGTGAAATCGGACAGTCTACTCAGCCTTTAAGAATTGGATAAATAGGAGTTTTCTCCTCAAATGAGATAGGCGTCTTTTCCTGAATGAAACCTCTTCGGTTGCGCTCTCCCAGCCAGCAACTTTCGCTGCCTGAGTCCTTCGACGCCAGCAGCGTGTTTGAGATTGAAAGAGATAATATAAGAAAATACTTCCACCGTACAAAATTAGACTATGCTGTTCTTTATATTCTATATCCATCTGCAATTTCTTTCAAAAATTGGCTATAGTAACCTAAGATATTGATTTATAACCTATTTGTCTTATTATTGGTTAGAGATAAGACACCCTACAGCAGGGGTGGGCAATTATTTGCACTTGGGAGCCATATTGAAAATGTCAGAACTTCACGGGTCACATTACATTTTTAACCAACAGCTAAAACATTTATAAAAAAAAAATACAAACTAGCTAACTTTGTTAACTTGCATATTTATGCATAATAGGCTATTCATATGCAACACAATTTTTATAATAAAATGTAATAGTTAACTTTAAATCTGTATTTTTTTTTTACGCAGCAGTAAATGAAGTAACATTCTGCAGAGCTCATCAAGTAATTTTATGTTGTTATTATTTAAAAAATGTTTGATGTACCAGGGTGGGCCGGGTAGAATGTCTCAAAGGGCCCATCCTGCCCCGGGCCTGACTTTGCCCAGGCCTGCTCTACATGATGTGATTAATAGACAGGCATATTTCACCCCCATGCTTCAGCATTCAGCGTCACCATTCATTTCTGTATGACAGAATAAACTAGCAAATTAATACAATTCTTAACAAAATGTATTTGCCAATAGCCACACAGAACATAATTCTTCATCATAGTGTGAGTGGAAAAGGTGTCAATATCTTCAGGGTTCCATTCTCTGACTGAGATTGAGGTGGCTGGGGAGCGGGTCTGGGGTCCCTGGTGGTTT
>JAODTR010007080.1:0-10453 GCA_025399935.1 Amblyopsis rosae | reverse complement strand
TTAATATCTTTTTTGATACTAATTAATAGCTGTCAGATTACTTTTGAGATGAAAACCGCAGTTATATACTCTCTCCTACTCCACGGAACATTGGATGCTGATTGGATTAAGATATTTAGAGGCAGGACAGTCAGCGTAGCATAGGCCCTACACTGGTAAAGTTTGAAATTCCCTCCTCTATCTTTCTCCGTTTGGCAGGGCGTCGCCCAATCGCCCTAAGGAATAAACCGTCCCTTATACCCTAACCCCCGGAAATAGTCAGTGCCTGAAGTCTGCTGTCTGTTTTGTCTCAATTGAAATTGTGATGTTATGTTCCGTGGAACTGCAGACAAAGTATTTTTCCACCCATGTAGTCAATGTGGGTATAAGACATTTTAGTAATATTCCTTCTTCACTAGAACATTTGAATAGCCCACCTGATTTTAACATTAACGACAGGCACTCCTGTCTGATTCACTGCAGAAATTAAAACAAAAGATGTATACTTGTCTTGTTGGCTTACAGTATAGTTATTGTTCTTGCTTCAAAACCGACAAAACCACTTGGATTGATTAAAAGCCCTAACTTTATTCCAGTGTCAAATTGTCACTTTTGACAGACTTTTTCACCCTTCAAGCTGAACATTTAGTTTTAGTTCTTATGGCACAGAATGACGTGGCTATCTGATTGGGACAGGAGGACAGGTAATTGGTTACAGTTCAGAAATTATTTTATACCATATATTATTTTTAGTTTTCAGTAAGGAATTTTGGTTGAATGACATTAGACAGATTTCTAAAATTGATCCAGGCTTTTCCAACCACAAAACTGGAAAAACAAAAACATGTTTGTGTTATTCTGTTAGCAGCCAGATGTACTTGTTTAATGTCTCTTATTGAATTTGCTTTACGTATTTATTAACTTAATATTTAAAAGAAAGCTTACTAAATAAATAGCATACAAAACATTTTTAACAATAACAAAAATCAGCGATTTGCTATGTGATCTCAAAGACAGATTATGTGCATATGTCCTGTTTTATGAGAATCTTTAGGAATTTCTAAGATTCACATTCATACCCTTGATTTATATTTTAACTCAACATTACTATAGGACACTTCAAGGCCCCTTCTAACTACGTTATATCTCCCTGTTTGCCGTAACACTTCCTCCCCGTATAACATATTACTGTGTGCACCCATGCTCTTACATCGTCTTACAACAGATAAGGAAGGCAGGCAAGTAGAATTAAAAGAGTGGGAGTATCCCCTAAGGAGAATCCTATCCAGGCAGAAAACATTACAGAAGATGAATGCCTTTTTCTAATTAAAGAAATAATGGCTTCTCATCATCCTTATGAGCTATTGTTCCTCACACTTTGGACCCTGTAAGCCATCAGGCATGCATGGCAATGCCATCCCACCGACTCCTTCTGCACCGTCATCGCCAAGTAAGAATGTGGAGGAAGACTTGTCATGAATGAAACTTCAATACTACCCATACTTACACAAAACCCATAAACCAAAAAATCCGCAAAAAAGTAGACTTGGGAGTAGGCTAATGGGAATAAGTAGCAAGTGATTTAACTCTTGTCGCCTTCACGTGCATGTCTAAATATTTCCTAGTTTGGAACTAGTAATTGTGACTTGTCATGCATTCAAGTCCTTGGCTGGAAATCTATCACGCAGGCTAATTTGGAAGCAGCTTTAAAAAGAAATTGACAATGTCTCAAAAACATTGTTGTTATTGCTGATAGAACTAGCCTGGGGACATTAGCCAGTCAGCCAGACCGTGATTGTAGCCAGTGAACCTGTAACAAATTGAGGAGCAATTTTCTAAAATTCTAAAAAATCCATTGGGACTGATTTAGAGAAAATAGTGTTTTAGCTTTCCAGCCTTCTATTCAATCTCTATAATAATCTGAAAATGCCATGCAACAGCAAGACAGAGAGAGTTGTGATGCTGTTTTCATTTGCACAATGGAAGTCCTTAAAAGGTAAAAGGCATACAATGACACCCATAACTGAAAATTGAAAGCGTTTTGGATATTTGCTCCTCAGTTCTTTTCAGCAATCACGTTCACTTAAATATAACTTTTTTTGTTGAAGCATTGTAATCCTCACATTGTAATGTACAACACGCTAAATAAACATCCATGCATGCCTTTCATTCCTCCATGCCATCGCACATAACTCGGGTACCATATAAAAATACAAGTTTACCAATAGTAATTACGACTTTGGTTGACCATTCATGTGCTCTGAAGTCGTAAAAAAAATTATTTCCAAAAGCACATGAAGGTGGCATCTGTCATTTTCTTTGATTGTTTCAGCTGCTAACAAAGGAATGGATAATAAAATCGTTGACTGGCCTTGAAAGCGCTAGCTCTCCAGGCACTGGCACTTGTTATCATTAATAATATCCTGGTATTTCATTATGCACAATAAAAAGGATAATCCAGGCCCTTGAAGATGGACAGATTCTGATTCATGTATGTATTTTGTGAGAAAATGAAGTGCAACTCAAAGGTATCTTTGGGTTGAGAATAGCCAAGAGAAAATATACTGGGTAACAAACGTGCTTTGATTAGATTGCACAAACATTTCTCTGAGAGATTTTAGAGTGTATACTTTTCAAGGATTTCGATATGTGATGCGATGAAATTGTGAAAAGACATGTTATATCTGATATAAAATTTGATCTTTTAATATTTACTGATCTTTTAATATTTACAGATTCTACACAAGTGAACCAAATTAGTGCAATTTGTGGTTGTAGTTACAGCATTTCAAGTCAAACATGCACAATACAACCTGATTTATAATTCAACTTTAGTTGGTTAGTTTCCTTGAGTAAATAATCAATACATAATAATTAAATGCTCCATTATTTATTAAACTCAAGTGAAGCTCATGTCAAGCTGAATTGAGTAAAATATAAATTTCTCAGTTTGTGTCTGGAGTTACCACTGATAATCCAGTGTTACAAAAACACCTCATTGCTCAGTGTGTTGCATTCCTCTTCTCCTTATTCTGCAGTTTTCATTGGATGACATGCTCTCTACCCCACCCATGTTTGTGTTTCACAAAACTATAGGAGTGAGGTAATGTTAATGTTCTGGTGGTGCAGCAACGCAATCAATGATTTCACTTTAAGACAACGAGATTTAGCCTTGGGTTATTGCCAGTGGTGTAACATCAAGCCCTTTAAACCCTTCAGAGTGACATGGGGTGACAAAAACTATACAAGAATTAAACATAACACATAAAGTGCATACAGTACAGTATGTACAGATATTTGTGTTCGATAGATTATTTCTTTATTGTAACAATGCTTCTTGGCAAATAAGAGCATCAGTGGCGTGTGGAAGAACCATACACAGCTTCAACAGCCTGGCCCCTCCTCATGCTGGTCACCAGCCTGGTCACACACTGCTGTGGGATGGCATCCCATTCTTCAACCAGCATTTGTCACAAGTCAGCCAACGTGGTTGTGTTGGCCACTCTGGCATGAAGCCCAGCCCAAGATGATCCCACAAGTGTTCACAAATGTCCTTACTATTGTGCGTAGTTCAGTTATTCATAAATTATTAATTGGAGCATGTAACATTATGTTCCACCATCTTAACTTCCTGTTACACAAGCACTGCTCTTCATAATTCTATGCAATTCTGGGATGTGACTGGGATGTTTAATTGCACAGCGCATGCAATAAAACGCATGCATATCGTACTGCACTAATCAAGTACTATCTTCAGTATGCCGTGTTTCTTAACGAGCCCTTCCCAAACCCTAACCTTAACCTTAGCTACAGTAATCCAGAACATTGTAGGTACATCACAGAGAGAAGATGTTCAGAGCAATTCTTATTTCATTCAGTTCTGAGCAGCGACCATATGGGATAAGTAATTCAGTTCATTACAAGAACAGCTCCCCGTACACCCTCCCTCTCACTATAGGAGCTCTCACGTGTGCTGAACCTGCAAAATACTTCTGTTCATTATTAAATTGAAAATGACATTGACCATTATATCAAAACCCCCAGCCAGTAATCATAGTGAATATTGAGCAGAAGCTAATGGGTAGGAAGGCATTGTATCAACCAAAAAAAAACAACCACAAAAACTTGTTTTCTTGTTGATATAATTTATAATTGATATAAATAGTGTGTTTTGTGTGTGTCTATGACAAATCGAACAACTTTTTGAGCATAAATCACCGACTTTCCTACAGTTGCCAACTGCTGCACAACATGTTTTTTCCAGAAACAACAGCAGCTAGCATCATCTTGTCATCATTGTCTACTTTACAGCCATGTTGAGTGCTGTGAGAGAGATGATCTGAGCTGTCAAGATGGACACTACTGGTCTGTAGGATCTCTGTAGGTTTTTAATATTTTGTAGGCTATGAGACAATAAGAAGAGTATCACATTACAATGCCTCGTCCTTTATGGGGGAGGGATAAAGATGGCTGAAACACATTATCTATGTATAATAGCAGGAGGAGGAAGCAGAGGGGATGGGTTAGTCTACTGTACAGTAGAAGCATGTAGCCATATATGGACATACATTGAGGAGAGTCCTATAGTGTGTCCACTACTGTCAAAATCATCTAGTTGTACAGTAGGAAACACTGATTAACTGTTCAAGGTTTCATGATCATGTTCTTTTCAGTAAACAACATGCAGTACACTACATGACATGGTTGGCTTACCCAAGGCACATGATGAAACAAACAATCTGTCCTACTGCAGCAGATACTGCATAGGTTCTGTTCGACAACATGCTGTTGTTTCATTGTCTCCATGATCGCAAGCTTTAGGTTGCTCTCTGATTTCTAAAAACAAATGTTTTTGTTCCACGAAGAGGTAAAAGGGAAGAGTGAAGCTGTTCGGCATACCCGCAGAAGATGGATTGATAGTCATGCCCTGAAGCGCAACACAAAAACACATCTATTTTTTATTGCCTCATCGTGGCTCTTTACAGTCCTCCCTGTCTCTTTCCACACAGCGCCATGATAGAAAGAAAGACAGGCAGGTGGAGGGATGGATGGATATGTGTGATATGTTGGGTTTAAACAACCCTTCTGAAGTCATTTATCAGCCTCGACTCTGATTGGTTAGAAGCAAGCAAAAGCTCAACCTCAAAGTCTTGATAAGAACTGTGTCCCATAACTTTTGCTACTGGCAAAAATAAATAATCTTTCATATCCCTCTACAAGCAAGGGATGAAGATATATTTTGAGAAAAAAATAATACAAACTTTATGAAACAGTGGGAGTGTTGTACTTAAAACTTTATTGTTGGAGCATCTTGCTACTTGTTCAGGTTTGAGTATTAGAAGCTTCCACAATATATTATAGACTCCATGCATTCACAATAAAACTCAGATTTATCACAGACCAAAATGAACAGCAGTAATGGAGGTGGGCTTGACGTGAGAGGATGAATGGGGACAGTCTAGTTTGAGACATCATATTTTTCCCATTGGCGGAAACTAAATCTCTCTTTTATTGGGTACTCAAATCGCGCTCGCTACATTGCTCCAGGGAAATAAAGAGGAATAGCTTTCAGAGTTAGTGTTTGCACCCTGCGTGGATAAAGACTTGTGGTGGGCGCCCTGAGGCAACCTCCAAGGGAGTGCTGGTGGGGTGCGGTGCAAAGGGAGACAGGGGTAAACTGGGTCACAGCACAATGCAATGAAAGGTGGTGAGCCAAGTATACATAAATAATTAGAAAAGAATGGTTAATAATAGCAATGGCAAGACACTATCAGGGTTGAGAGAGCAATAATTTATGGGTAAATGCTTATGCCTCTGGATATCCTGAGATGTTTTAAACAACAAAACATTTATTAATAATAGTGTATGATCTGGTAGCCTATTATGTATTTTAAAACGTGTTGTTTTGAGCAGGGTACTTCCATATGTAGCGTATTGTACACATGCATTATGCTTTAATCAATGTAATGTTTTGCCTCCAATTGTGATTAAAAACCCTTGTTTAAAGGCGTTATAGACAAGATTGTCATTTTAAAATAGCATTATGACCTGGTTTTGGGTTGTACAGTGTGATGGTGAAAAAAGCTATTGCTATATACTGTAGTTTGAATTATCATTATTCCTGCTATGGAGCACACTACGTTTTCATAATTGAATTCGTTTCAGGCAATACTACTGTACTTTTGGTGAAGACGTTCCACAAATGTGTTTCGATAAAACCTGAAAGCACATAATTGGACAAAATACATTACTGCCCATTACTGTCTGTTATTGTGTTTGGTATGAGGGACTCATTTCTCATAGCTATGCCATAGGGATGTGCAGACAGCTCACTATTTGTATTCATATTAGTAGTTGTTTTGTTAATACAATTATTTGTATTTGTATAACAATGGAAATTGCCGTAACGATCCTGTAAAATGGAGAAGAGGTTTGAAAAATGTGTATGTCTGCTGAAAACTACAATCTACGGGAGCGCATGCAGCTACAGCTGTATCGCACCAGCTTACACAGTAGAGGCTCATGCACCTATGGTTGTGGTGGCGTGTATAGTAGGGTACCTGTTCCAGAAATACCAACCTGCTGGAACTTATTTCCGGGAGTCATCCTCGTTTGTCCGCAAACAAACGTACTCAGATCTGGATGCAGTTGGCCAGCTCTATGTCACAGACGTTACTTAAGTAAAGGCTGGCTTTGCAAGACTAACACTGGCCTAACCCATGGTGTAACCAGCTCCACTGCATATTTTCAGGTGAAATTGTCGCAGAGCAACTTCACTAGATATAGCTCTATATTTATCCAGTGTGATATCTGCAGCTGTGTGATACTGCTAGGTTTTTGTCTGTTTTAAGTTTTTTTTTTCCATCCTTATCCGTAGTCGGGTCGCGGGGGCAGCAGCTCCAGCAGGGGACCTTAATTAATCTTCTCCCTCCAAAGGCATTAACCAGCTCTGACTGGGGGATCCTGAGGCGTTCCCAGGACAATGTGGAGGTATAATCTCTCCACCTAGTCCTGGATCTTCCTGAAGGCCTCCTTCCAGCTGGATGTGCCTGGAAAACCTCTCTAGGGAGGCGCTCAGGGAACATCCTTACCAGATGCCCATACCACCTCAACTGGCTCCTTTCGACGCAAAGGAGCAGCGGCTCTACCCCGAGTTCTTCACGGATAGCTGAGCTTCTCACCCTGTCTCTAAAGGAGAGCCCGCCACCCTCCTGAGAAAACCCATTTTGGTCGCTCTTACTCGTGATCTAGTTCTTTTGGTTATGACCCACCCTTCATTGCCGTAGGTGAGGATAGGAAAGATAATTGCGAGTGACAGTTTTGCCTTCCGGCTCAGTTCTCTTTTCGTCAGAACAGTGCGGTAAAGTGATTGTAATACCGGTCTGGTCCCGCTGCTCCGATTTTCTGGCCAGTCTCCTCCTCCAATGTCGCCTCACTCGCGAACAAGAATCTGAGATTCTTGAACTCCTTCACTTGGGGTAAGGACTCATTCACTACCTCATCGGTTTACTGCTGAGAACCATGGCCTCAGATTTGGCGGTGCTAATCCTCATCCCAGCAGTTTCACACTCGGCTGCGAACCGATCCAGTTAGTGCTGGAGGTCACGGACCGATGATGACATCAGGACCACATCATCTGCAATGAGCAGCGATGAGATCCCCAGGCCATTGAAACACAACCCCTCTCTTGAGGCACCTAAGACCTTGAGACCACAGCTCTCCGCTGCAGCTTCAGCAATGGAAGCTTTGAGCATTGCTCAGGTTCAATGTTCACAACCTCCATAGGGGTGCCAGAGAAGCTCTGCCAGACATGCGAGTTCCCAGTTCACCCGCACAACCCGTTTTGGCTTACCAAGTCTATCTAGAGTTTTCCCCCACCCCTTGACCCAACTCACCACCAGATGGTGATCAGTTGACAGCCCTCTCTTCCCCCAAGTGTCCAAAACATCCGGCCTCAGATCAGATGATACGATCACAAAATCGATCATAGACCTTCGGCCTAGGGTGCTCTGGTACCACGCACACTAATGAGCATCCTTATGTTCGAACATGGTGTTTGTTATAGACAGTCCATGATTAGCACAGAAGTCTAACAGCAAACGTCTGCTCGGGTTTAGATCAGGGAGGCCGTTCCTCCCAATCACTCCTCTCCAGGTATCTCCATCATTGCCCACGTGTGCGTTAAAGTCTCCCAGTAAGACTATGGAGTCCCCTACTGGAGCCCCATACAGGACTCCATTCAGGGTCCCCAGGAAGGCAGAATACTCCGAACTGCTGTTCGGTGCATATGCACAGACAACAGTCAGTTCCCTCCCCCTTCCCCCCATAACCCGTAGGTGCAGGGAGGCGACCCTCTCGTCTCCCGGGGTAAACTCTAAAGTAGCGGCGCTCAGCCGGGGACTTGTATCCCCACACCCGCCCAGTGCCTCACACCCTGGGCAACTCCAGAGTAGAATAAAGTCCATCCCCTATCCAGGAGTACGGTTCCAGAGCCAAGACTGTGCGTAGAGGTAAGCCCCACCAGATCTAAATGGTAGCGCTCCACCTCCCGCACAAGATCCGTCTCTTTCCCCACAGCGAGGTGACATTCCACGTCCCCAGAGCCAGCTTCTGCTGCCCAGGTCTGATCCGTCAAGGCCCCTGGCCTTCGCTGCCACCCATATGGTAGCACACCCGACCCCCACGGCTCCTTTCACGAGCGGTGGGCCCATAGGATTATGTTTTTTTTCTTCCCAAACACAAATAATTAAAAACATATTTAATAATTACAAAAGAAAAATTTTAAGAAATTTGAAATAATTAATCGTATAAACCGACTATGCTTATCTGAATACCGTATTTGGTTTCGGCTCCACCCTTACTCTGCCACAAGCTCTGTAAATGCATTTACTGCTTTTACAGTTTTTCAAGATATCTCATGACATGGGAAAATAGTTACAGTTATATTATCCATACATCTCTTGAAAATGAGCCATGATACAGTATAACCCAAACTGGTATTATGGATTCAATTTCCCAGAAGGCTCTTAATAACCCTGCACACCCACAAGGGTATTTTGAGTATAGCTGATTAGACATGCTGCAGTCATAAAGAAGTTGACAGTTGCCCCACTTTAACAGGTGGAACAAAACTGACATAGAAAAGTATTGTAGATGTCAATCAAGCAGGCCTGTACACACCAAGAAAGATCCAGTAGCAGCCAACTGAATTGTCCGGATTTTAGTTTTGGATACAGTACATTAGCCAGAGGCTGGCCAGAGAGCTACCAGTGAATCAGGCAGGAGGCAGCCCATTGGCTTAATAAGCCATTGCAAAGTTTATGGTTCAAATTTGGAGGCAGGTGAATACAGAATCTGATTAGATGTGACAGACACAGTAAGGCACTTGCAACCAGCATTTCTATTTGGTGGACAATTAAGCACCAAAATATCAGATGCCTTGCGTCTGATATTGTATGAAGGAGGAGATACTGTACATGACATACAGCCGAAAAATGGTTTACTGCAAGCACACATCATTTACACTATAAATCATTAGCAAATGCAGGAGATAAATAGAGCGATATCTCCTCTCAAACCATTTAGAACGCCTATGCTACAGATTGTGACCTATTTTTCAGTGCCGCGCCTCGGGCTTGCTGTTCTAATGCATTTAGCACTTTGACTGGAGACAACCAGAGACAAGCCCTAAATGCAGCAAATACATTAGCAGCACAAACGCTAGCTATTAAGTTAATAAATGCATGTTTGTGTAAGACTACGCTAGTGAGACAGGAAAGAGAGAGAGATCGGATGGTTGAATGATGGTCGGATGTTAAAAGTTGTGCAATCAATTTTGCATTTGAGTTTGTTTGGAACACTGTTAAATGTCTAAATTTCCTGAATAATTCACAGGGTACATAAATAGCTTCTGGCTTCAGGTGTAGAAGATCTGGGTATACCTCTATAGGGCTTAAAGTGCAGGCACAGGCACAGCCGAGGCTGGAATGGTGGCAATGTATGTGCATGTGCCACTGTGCCAGCATGTGCGCAGCTGTGTGTGTGCGTGCGCGAGCTTGCAGGTGGGGTGAATCAATTGAATGAGTTCAATTGAGATCATCTTTCTTTATTTTTTCCATTTGTTCTTTCTTTCTTTCCTTCTTTCTCCTCTTCCCGCACCTCACCCACCTCCTCTGCTCTCAGGGTGACCATTAATAATGCAGTAAAGCTTGGGTTAGAAAAGGCTGCTTTCACACTCATTTTGAAGTGTTTGTTTTCCACATTTACGTGCACAACGCAAGCCTGTCTCCTCAGCAGCTCGCTGGGATTTATGTGCTAGTGCTCGCAGTCTGACTACAAAGACGTCTTACCTGGAACTTGGGCCTTTCCTTCTTTAACCCTATATATACATATATATGTATATATATATATACACTACCGTTCAAAAGTTTGGGGTCACCCAGACAATTTCATGTTTTCTATGAAAACTCACACA
>JAODTR010007078.1:0-10454 GCA_025399935.1 Amblyopsis rosae | reverse complement strand
GACAACACAGCTCTCAGGATCATAGGGACACACAAACCTCTCCACCACGATAAGGTGATGGTTCCCGGAGAGGAAGTCAATATTTAAGTACAATATATAACATGTTATGGATCATTACCACATGAGATGGCATCACATGCTCTATAATCTAATGACAAGATGAGAGCATAAAGATACCGAATTAATTTCTTAAAGCATGGATTTATTTATTGCATTTTAGGACATGCGACAACAGTTCGTTCACATCGGCAGTTTTAGACATTTTTTTAGATGTGCTCAAGCACACCTAAATTGCATTGCAGCATGCCTATTGGAGATTAAACAAACAAATACATGTATAAACACTATTCATTGTTCTACAGTGAAATTTGTGCTTTAGCAGGCACTCTGTGTATTCTCATTAGACCCCCCCAAATGTTTGATCCTAGAAACTTGTGGGTGCTTCATGCTGAAGCTATAGTTCGACTGTTCCAGAGTCTGTGCACCTTAATGGGCACTGTTAATATTTTATGGTGCTTATGGGTGATCGGCCAATCAGTCAGCAAGTTATGTGCATTGTTATTTACACAGATGCAGCATACTTACTGTAACTTCATCATGGACAAGATCTATCTCCGATTTAGCTCCGCCTGAGATAGTAACATTCTCATTGCCGTGAAGCATGTCCGACTACGGTACCGAGTATTTGGCATAACATTGTTCATCTCAAGATTTGGCCATTGATGCTACATGTCGTATTTTTTTTTTTTTTGTTAACTTAAACAATGTGTCTTGTGAACCGGACACTGGCTGCCTTGTTAAAGTCGCTCACCCAGCACGTCGATTTGGCTTGGTTGCGCTTGCACATCTTCGATGGCCACGCGCAAGCATGCTAATGGGGCCCACTACAGCAGGCACTACTGTAAGCATAGTGTCCGTTGACCACTCTTTGCTTTTCTTCTGGATTACCCTACATTTTCCGATGTTGCTTCTAGCTCAGCGGATCTCCCACGAATGTGTTTCCTTGTGTTTCACGTGTTGGTGGGCGTGCCGTGTAGCCAGGCTACGTACCATAGTAATATAGTCTTGAATATCAGAGCATGACTGGTTGACCTGGAGGAGCACCACGCTGATTAGTTAGAATTACCCTCAAACCAGGAGGACGGCATGCAAATACAACTACCAAAATAACGTGGTCAGATGCTTTATCATTCAAGCCTAGCTCTCTAGTCTTCACATCTTCACATCACCTGTCTGTAGAGTGACAACATTAGCTTCTTGGTCTGGTGTCTGAACCAAGATGTCTTCCCGCTGGGCAAGTGGAGTCTAATGGTCTGTACTCCACTCTTTTCACCTGTGTGTGTGTGTGTGTGTGTGTGTGCGTGCATGCATGCATGTGTGTGTGTGTGTGTGTGTGTGCGTCCTGTCAGGTCATTTGGGGTGGTGCTGTGGGAGATCAGCACGCTAGCAGAGCAGCCCTACCAGGGCCTGTCCAACGAGCAGGTCCTTAAATTCGTCATGGACGGAGGCATCCTGGACCGCCCAGACAACTGCGCTGACAGGCTGTATGTACTGTACACAAGCACATTCGGAGGCTGGGTTAGATGCCCCTGTTCTCTGTAGTAAATTAATGGAGAGGCTGCTAGGTCTAAACAATGAATTTGGCTGTTTCTGGTTTTACTGGGTTAGATATTATTTTACATTATATAGATTTGTTAATTGCTTTTACTATACTGGCAGATAACTTACATGGTTACCATAATTAATTATTTTATTAGTTTTTGAAATGCCTTCTTCCATCTGTGCACTTTGAAACATTTTGAACACTTTGAACACTATCTGATGCACTGCATTGTAATAAGACTAATGTTTTTATTAGATATTATATCAGTGTGTTTGACATTGTTTACGTAGTTGACCTTGCCTTGTCATCATAATAGTGCCCGCCCCCCCCTTATCCCCACCCAGACACAACCTGATGCAGATGAGCTGGCAGTACAACCCCAAGATGCGGCCTTCCTTCCAGGAGATCATTGAGATGCTGCACGAGGACGTGCACCCGTCCTTCCAGGAGGTGTCCTTCTTCTACAGCGAGGAGAACAAGCCCCCGGAGAGCGAGGACTTTGACCTGGACAAGGACAACATGAACATGGAGAGCATCCCGCTGGACCCGTCCTCATACTCCCACAGGGAGCAGGGTTCAGAGAGGGATGAGGCCTCCTCCGTGGGCCTGAGGGGGAGCTACGACGACCACCACATCCCGTACACGCACATGAATGGGGGGAAGACCAATGGACGAATACTGGCCCTCCCCCGATCCAGCCCCTCATAACAGACTGTATACGCCCTTTGTGCAAATACAAGCACACGCACAGACAAGCTATAGACAGATATATACTTTTTTTCTTCTTTTTTTGTCATTTTATATAGAGCTCACATTTATCACTCTCTTCAGAGGTCCCTCAAAATGTATCTCAGGACATTATTTTTCTCCTCAAGATGCCACAAACACACTACAGTATGTCCACGCAAGGACGCCAAATATCCTTGTTTGTATTTATGGACAAGCCTTCTTTCTTGTCTGCGATTGTAGTTTATATATATATATATATATATTGTGTGTGTGTATATATATATTGCCAATGTTGTGCTATATTGGGTGGATGATGGCATCTACTGTGAAACTAACTTTTGACAGACAAGAAGGCTGCTAAGCCCACAGTCCCTTCCTTTTGACTGTCCCCATCCTCACTTCAACCCTGGGTTGCTATGTTTAGAAACAAGACATGGAAATAAGTGCCCTTCTCTTCTTGTCTGGCCTACAACTGTCATGGAAACCATTGTACTCAAGATGGTCAAGGACTGATAAAACAAAAGAACCTTCGGGATCTGTTGGACGGTTAAACAGTCCACCTCGAACAAACTTATCCACTGGAGATGCTGGTTGAAATGGCTTTTCTCCTCACTCTGCAGTATTCCATAACAACAGCACACAGGATAAACCATATTTTGCTTGTTTGCGGGTTAATTTTTTATTATTTTGTATTTATTTACTTTTTTCCCTCTTTACCCCCATTATAGAGTTCTTATACTTACAGCAGAAGGATATTTAAATATGAACATGTTTGACAAAACGAGTTCCTCAGATTGACCAATAGCTGCTTCTTTGGTATATTTTAGTGGGTATACAGATATGAATATAAGAAATATATTATTGATGTTTTTTGTACATAGTTGATATGTTGTTGAGGTATTTCTGGTTGTAGAAAATGTTTTTACATGTTAAGTTTTTATGTTTCTTGATTTTTTTTTTGTGTAATCCAGAAAAATAATGCTTTAATTTTGGACTTTTGATCAACCATCAGCACTTGTTCTTTGTCTTGCTACATCGCAGCAGGGGGACTGTTTGGGTCTTTGGCTTCCGCCCTGTGATGTACAGTTTAAATATAATAATGCTGTAAATAAAGCAGCAAGTTGCATTCATTAAACAGTGTCACCAATTGTGTGTGTTGTATTTCTTTATGCTTTCTGTGTTTTAATGTTCCATTTATAAACATGGAAAATAAATACATTAATATGCATGGAGGCAGTTATGGAGCAATTTACCAAGATAATAATGGAGGTAAGCTGTTAACACATTTAGAAACATGCCCAAAATGTTCAGAATCAAATGCCAACAATGCATATCTATCTGTTTGACTATTGCTTAATGTGGATGCTGATAGGGTTGGGATTGGCCATTATTGATTGATGTTAATTAATGGTTCATTAACAGAAGATTGTTTTATGCTTTTTCTTGTGCAAACTTTCCTTTTAAAAATTAAAGTAGTCCTAGAAGTAATCATCTAAATATATAAAAATAGTCTGATTCCACTATTTTAGTTGGTAATTTAATGGATTATAGTTTTTTATCAGTTACGTACCAACCTTGTAAATACGTGTAGCTATATCTTATAGACAAATTTTCACAATTTAATGAATATTTACCAACTATCAAAAGAATGTTGCTCTTAAATAGGCCTAGCAGCCGTTCTAGTGAATGCCAGTGTGTTAGTTAGGCGGCATCCTGTACCTTGAGGAAATCCTGAGAGTAATTCAGTTCTACGATTCCCACAATGCTTTGGGACAGAAGGAGGGCTCATCCAATGAGGGATTGAAGTTGTGTAATTTGTGCACTTGGTTCTCAGGTAATCACCACTTTTAATGAATAAGTGGTTAGAATTAGAATAAGTTAATAAAAAATACAAATCTACCCGATCTGGAGCTTACAAGGTTGCTTAAAACTCTCCAACCCCGTCTTGCGTGAGACCACGGTAAGAGTATTTTCATATTCGTTATTATTTGCCCAGAAAATCAGAACAGTGCAGACGATTAGATTAGGGTGTCATTCACATCCAAAATGTAAGACATTGATCGGTACTACTGATAGACTACTAGTGGTTTATACTCTGTACTTGGAATCTCTATAAATAGGCTACTTTAGGTTACTTCAAGTTCGGACAGAAACGTCAGACAGATACGTTTAGTGTTTCACTAAGGTAGCATGTTTAATATAATTTAATATAGACTACTCCAGTACATCTGTGTTTTGCTGTAGACCACTTGTCCAGCTTGACACGCCACTCATGTCTTACACCTGTCAAGCCAGTTGAACAATCTATAGCAAACTAGTCAGCTCTTGAAATCTTTATAGGATAGCCATGTGTTTTCAGTGACCCAATATTTAATTTCACATTGGAGAGAGCGTTTCAATGGGTAACCCTGGTGACTACACTTATTATAAGACTTGGAAGTATAGCCTACACCTTTCCACAAGGCACATCACGTCCTATGTTTACAAGCAGGCTTTCTCACAATAGTGGCATGTGTTGAATTTGATTCTTACATTTTTTTCTTACTTTTAAAATGTAAATTGTATATGTTAAGGCAGTAATTGATATTGGATACTATGCTGGCAGTGGATGGATGAAAATAGAGGACAGAGTCAGGGCTTTCTTATGGCCCCCTGGCCCTTCCTAAATGAATATCATTAGAAATGAGAGAGTAGGCCTATTAACCAGGAAGAAGAATTAAGACACAGGTAGCCTACAATGAGATGGCCAGCAATGTAAAAAATATATAGTTAATATGTTCAAGCTGTACTTTTAAGTTATTGCTGGGCAAATTAAACATTGTAGCAAACTCTCTCTGCTCTCTCTCTCTCTCTCACTCACTCACACAAATACATGATGTCTCTATCAAAAGTTAAATAGCTATGGAAATAAACCTTCCCCATTCCTATAATTGTCTTATGTTCAAGTGCGTGATTTGTGTTGATTTTAAATGTTGGCCTTGCTAGTTCCAATATACCGGCTACACTTACTATCCACTCCTTGGTTTTTATTTTATTTGATCAATTACCTTATTTTGAGAGAATTCTCAGAAGTCCTATAACAGTCAACATGTGTATATACATTTAGTAAAACTTGATGAAAAATAACCATATTCTTATACATTTTACACCCGTTGATAGTTACTCAATTCATTATACATGGTGAAAAGCTGTTTGCAGGCTTACAAATGTCCTGGTGTGGTATGCCACTCAGACCCCCCAGTAGAGTCTCAGCCCCAGCTTATCTCCCTGTGAATCTCTGGTGATGTCCCCGGTACAACAGCTTCCCAAGTATGACATATTTAAGCACCATGTGTAAATCATAGGCTAACATAAGTAGGCTAGCTATGTTGGTTGGTGTCTTTGTGGTACTGGTAATAAGAGAACCTTTGACAGCTAAAAAAGTGCTTCTGCTCTAAACATTACACCACTGTGATTATACTATACAAATAAAGCCACAAGGCGTTATTGACTACCACGGATCACTGGCTTCTTTTTTGTATATCTTCATTTATGGCCTCCTTGAGGTAATGTGTTGCGATTACCCAATGGTGGCCTTGTTGGGAGACCGCCAAAGTTGCCCCTTCAATAGAAAGTGTAATATGCCGGTCTTGTCAAGAACATGATGAGATGCCATCTACCCTTAAGACAGTCGTTACCTGCCGATAAGCCCTCAATGTCTGTGAAACTGTTTATCACTGGCACAACACTCCACCCCCTGGGATTCTTGGCTGACTTGCTGTTCTTGTTTTGTCTCTTGCAGTGAATGACCTGTATATTACTCCGCTCTCTGTGTCTCCACCCACCGTAGTCCTGTGTAAGTGAATCATTTAAGGTGTGGCTGTCACTCAAGACAAGGGGTTAAACCTCACATGCTCACAACATACGATCTTATAACTTACCAGGAACCACCAAGTGAACTAGTTCTTAAAAACTGTAACAATATATGTTCCACAGAAACTGGTTTAGTGGATTTATGTTCATTTATTTGAAGAACCCGGCTGTTAAACTAGAGACATAGGCTATACTGTATGCTACACTCACTGTGATACTAAAATGGCCATAGTTCAGCATGCATTGTTAGGTCTACTCTGAATACTATCACAGTCACTTTCTTATTCTAAAAGAGAAACATATTTTTACTAGTAATAGGATAACACAAAATATCATATACCTTTTATTTTCTTATATATAAGATAGCAGGGATGTCCTTAAAATGTGATTATCAAAGAACCAAACCTTAATGTTAACATTTATCGTATGTTCGTATAAAAAAGTATTTTTCTATTTGTGTGCATTGCATACATTTTGACTCTTGCTCTGCGGAACAATTATGCTTTTGGGTATAATTGCTGAGCTAGATGTCTTTTAGTTGAACAATATTGTATATGTTTAGTTGTAAAATAAATTCATACATTTTTATAAAGAAAATGTTTGACAACAAATGTATGACCGCAAAATCAATACATTGCTAAAAGCTACTGTGTGTGACGTCACATCACTAATTATCTACCTTTCGTTGACAGTCCTGATGTCTGCGATAGCTAGCTAACTTAGTAGTCAGCAATGGATATGCTTCTAAATTAGAAT
The DNA here is from genome assembly GCA_025399935.1 of Amblyopsis rosae. NCBI lineage: Eukaryota > Metazoa > Chordata > Actinopteri > Percopsiformes > Amblyopsidae > Amblyopsis > Amblyopsis rosae. The sequence goes on along the minus strand of JAODTR010007078.1, from coordinate 3,514 downwards.
AGTTACAACTTGCCACTTTAATGTAAGTTAGGCTTGGGTATATTTTGCAACAGGGGGCCCTGGCAAGATGCATATGCTTTGTGGGTCCTTGATGTGGCAAATGTTACCCCCCACAGCAGTAAATAATTCTAAATGATTTAATGCATTCTTGTGTTAGTTTTACACTGTTCCCACGGGTCATGGAATTTATGGGAAATCATGGAATAAAAAAAAGGGTTTATTCCAGACATGGAAAATCAGGGAATTTGCACACACTTCAGGTCAAATCATGGAATATCATAGAATTTTATTTGCAGCATGTTTACATTTTAGTTGCCATTCATCAAAATGATACTGGACATAGTATGCATAGTATCTAATGCTAATGTGCACACTAACGTGAATAGGTGCCACATTGTCAGTGATTGGAATAAGAGCATGTGCATGTTACTTCCCCAAACAAAAGACACAAAATAGGACAGAAGATCATGCTTATGATATTTTTAGAGCAGGAATAATGTTAAGTGAGAATAATATATTCTATTAAATATATGCATTATATTTTGTCACTTGCTGCCTGGATTTTGTTTTCCTTTACATAAATAGACATTTCCACCATACATTTATGGGGAAAGGCACATATTGGTGCTTTAAAATTGACCAGAATGCAGTAAAATTAAGTATTTAATGCTCAGAGTTGTGGGGGGGGGGGGACCCCAGACCCCAGACCCCCCACATAAGTAGGTTAAATTAGCATGAACTGCTATTAAGTCAGACGGAGAATTGTACCTGACTCCTTCTAAGCCTGTCAAAACATACGCCCATGAATACATTGGTGTGCCCCCACAAGCAGGCAAACCTACACACACGGCTAGATGTTTAACCTTTCAGTTTTAGTACGTGTGCTGCTGCTGCTGTGTTTGGCCAGTGGTCTATGGGACAAAGTGCACACAGTGCACATATTTACTTACTGCGTGCAATGTAATTGGGGAGTTGTGACAATATTTTTAAGGTGTTGCCTTTTATATTTAATCATTCATTGAAGTGTCAGTGTTTTATTATTGTACAATCAGCCATTATTTTCTTTATTTTTCCCCAGTGTCTGGAAGAAACTGGACCTAATATAATTTAGCTAAATAAAAACATAAGGCGAGTCATTCTCCTTTGTGCACATATTGGTAGTTTAAGAACAAGAAATGAGCTCCCATAAAACTGGAATTCAAAGGCCAAATTCATTTCAATTTCCAATTGTCACATTCAAATGGCATTGGTCATTTGTAAATTTTATCCAATTAGTTTCAGTGTTTAAAAAAATGCTCTAACTTGATTGGATATCTGCCATGGTTTATGGCTATTTCTTTGAGGGAGGAACTAGCCTAAATGAACATGTTGGCATTGGCAACGAAGACACACTGCACTACTCGACTAGTTTCTATCACTATTGTATCTGAGCCATATTGTTAGCCTTAACTGCTTTTCACATTCCTGTATGTGTGCTGTCCCAGGCAACTGTTCTGTCCTTTAGAGCCTTGTCTGACACAAACAGTGGTACGAGTCTTGAAGCCAGTGTGACCCCATATTTTATAGACTTCTTTTTGTTTGCTACAGCACTATGACATTCTCTTAATCAGTGTTGTTATCTTCAGCAGTTCTTTATTGTTTTTGGGTGTTTATAAATCAAAATGTAACCAAATAACAGGAATGTCCTACTTTGCTAACTCACCTGCGGAGATTTGATAGGTACTGACTGTGCTACTGGAAAAGATACTTGCCATTGTAGAAAACATATTGAAACGCTTTGTTTGTTTGCCACTTTCTTTCACACTTTAAAGGTCCACTTCTTGATTAAGTGCAGATGTTTGCCTTAAAATTATGAAAGATGTCTTTACAAAATTGTTTTGATGAGAAACTCCACAAGTTCTTTCCTTCCTGCACCTTCCTTCTGTGCACACTACTCTCTACCCCTGCCCCTACACAATACACATTGCTTTCTTCCCACAGCTCTAGGGAGAGTGTTCTTCCCCCAGAGCGTCATGTCTTCAGTCTAGGCATGGCAATCACCTCAGAATTCTACTGTCTGACGTTCTTCCACCTCCATCATCCATACGAGCCCAAGGTAAGTGAATGCTTCATGCCACGCCAGGATCTTTACACTTGTATTTTAAAGCAATATGGAAGTTGTGCAGGACATTTTGACTGTGTTAAGGTCCTTAACCGACATTTCTTTTTAAAAATGTTTTTAAATCAAATGTTGTTGTTTTAGGTTGCGGGTTCGACCGTATGTCTTGTGTTGAAACACTAATGTTTAAAATAGTGACCACCATTTTTTAGATAATGTCAGCTATTGAAAGCTAAATGTAAGCTAATACACTTTTTGTCATATTCAACAAATATCTCCTCACAGTTTGCTAGCTTACTGTTCTCTGTGCATGTTGAAAAAACAATCTGATACTTCTACACAGCCCTGCTCAGTAAATGGTAACATGTAACCAAAGTGGCGAACACCGGTCACCTACCAACAACTACCCTGTGGTTCTAATGCTGCTCTCCCTGCCTTGGAAATTCCATGAATGCACACGAAAAGGCAGGGAGCTCCCAGAACAGAGCCATGCTGCCAAATATAATTAACTTAAATAAAATACTCATTTGACAATAGTGGTCCCGACCGAAGTAAATTTCAGTATGTTTATGAATGGATAGTAACAAATGTTGCCCGTGTGACTAAATACAGCTACCTTTTTTAAGTATTAATTTGAATATGACTATTAACTTGAATATAAATACAGTGAAATGTTCAACAGAATGTCCCTCTTATCTTAACTCCTATCTCTTCACTGCATTCCACCTGCAGTAGCGCCCGTCCAGCAGAGATGGATGAGGTCGATGGCATGCGAGCCAGGCTCTTCCCTGAGGATTCTGAGTCATTGCTGGCCCCCTTCACCAATGAACACGGCAACGTAGAAGGTCAGCCGTTCGTTGCATTTAATAACAGGGGGATGAGGACCTGTTGAAAGGTACTCTACCTCCATCACAGCGGCCTGTCCACTTTGAAAATGTGTGCCTTCAGGTTGAGATTAATATTATAGTTTTATTTTCTTGATGGGCTTGTGTCAAATTCCATGTGCTAGCCTGGTCCGACATGATTTATCTTTGTCTCATTCTTTTACATCACAAAAACTTGGCGTTTTACCAGGGGTGTGTAGACTTTTTATATCCCCTGCGTGTGTAGGTATGTACACTACCGGTCACCCACATTTTTTCAAGTTTTTATTGAATTGTAAGCAGTTCATGTCCAGTGAATAACATGAAATGGTACAAAGGTAAGTGGTAAAATTCCAGAGGTTAAAACATATAGTTTAGGTACCAAAAACTGAAAAATAATGTACATTTCAGAGTTATACAAAAAGGCCTTTTTCAGGGAACAAGTAATGGGTTAACAATTTACAGATTTTCTGCAGCATCCATCCATCCATCCACCCTCATCCGCTTATCCAGAGTCGGGTCGCGGGGGCAGCAGCTCCAGCAGGGGACCCCA
>JAODTR010007077.1:0-10455 GCA_025399935.1 Amblyopsis rosae | reverse complement strand
GCCAATCTCTCGCTCCATAGTCCCCTCACTCGCGAACAAGACCCCGAGGTACTTAAACTCCTTCACTTGGGGTAAGGTTACATAACACATTTTTGCTAAAATATTAATAGTGGCTGTGTCAAGTTCAATTAAGTACAATCTCATGAAATGCATGATAACCAAATATTGACATTGACTTATGTTCAGAAATGGGCTAATAAATTAACAAATAGCCAAACATATTGGGTAATTCAACGGTAGATAGATAAATAAATAAATAAATACAATTGCTATATTTAGTGTGTAGGCTATAAAAGAACAAAAAACAGAAAGCTGCAATGTGAAAAAATAGCAAACCTACAATATGCAAGAATTTACCAAGCCACTACCCTGTGACAACATTTGTACAAAATTCCCCCACAGTCTCCAAGTCACCATGGTGGTTGCATAACAACTGACGTCAAACTTATCAAAGCAAAGTTATATGTCAGCCTGTCCATTAAGTGCATGTCTATGGAAATATTACTGCAAAGGTCATTGCCTCTAGTAACAAGGAGACAGAGAGGGTAGAAATGTGCATGAAATAGCAGAAGGTAGTTGCATTGCTGACAGACCTGGGCTGGCTTGCCATTTAAAAGCCAATGAGCTTGGCTGATAATCCCTATGAAAGCAGTGAGTCTGATCCCTGAGTTCAGACACTATTGATTTCCTGTTTTATTGTTCTTTGATTTCCATTTTAGTTATTTAACAAGCAGATGATGTAGCAGTGACCTTCAGATGCCAAACTGCCCTCTCTGGCATTTATCCTTCTTCCCAATTGTATGACCTCTCCTAAGTGTAATTTTCTGACCAGCTTTCTCCTTTTAATTGACATCCATTTTGAGGTTGCATATGTTTGAATATATTTCAGTTTAGTAAATAAAGCTGGCATACCCATTACGAGTAACACGTAACGAGTGCCAGTTTTATTTATTCCAATTCTATAAACATTTTACCGCTGCTGTCTGTAAAATTTGAGAGTTGTAACGAAATAGTTAAAAACATATTGAGAGCAAAAATCCAAAAGCCCACCCTTATTGAGCTGATTGCACTGGTATGCATGTGTTCATGTGATTGACAGGTAAGATAGATGTGTTGGGCCAATCAGGACAAAGAGTAGCCTGGTGTAACAACACCTACAATTCACTTTGTGAATAATGCACCATTGGGAAGAGTTAATTAACAGTAGTTTCCTCCTACCGGGCCACACCTCTGATTGCATTGAACCAATCGGCATTGCTACATCTGTTTTGATCGCCTCATCTAGCTCTACCACCATTTAAAAACACACTTGACTTCAATGACATCTCACTAACCCACCCTGATTGGACCGCCAGCAGGGTGGCTAATGCTAAAACTCTGATCTCAGCTAAATAATTTGAGCTGAGGTTAGGAGCCAGGGTAGGAAAGTGTCCCTGGTTGGTCAGAATTATTGGTGTGGTCAAAAATCTATATCCACTTATAGGAGGTAAGAGTTCTTAACAAGAGCAGATATTCCCACTAAGCATGTCACTCATTGATAGCTGGTGAATGTTTATGGCATTTCGAAGAAATTACACTAAATGTATATCTCTAAAATCCTACTTTAAGCAACTTTTAGATTAGCATTCAGCCTGGGTGTTGCTGAAGGAAAAATCTGCAGTGAATTGTAGAATAAAATAAAAGTCATTAGAGATGTCTCTTGCAATGTCAGTCTCCCCATAATAGTAATCCCAGGGGTTCAAGGCCTAATCCACTGGATACTGGGAGTCTGGTGGAGAAGATTAGAGAGACAATGGAGGAATATCCTCTTTTCTCGTGGTTTGCTAGTCTTCTCCTGGCTGCACTCCTGTGTCAGCACGGTTTTCAATGTAAATGAGTTGAATGAGATTTGCTTGAAGTCAATCTAGATCATCAATTTACCATACTGTCAAGTTGCCAACTAAATGTTGTGCATTAGGTTATATGCTATAGCAAATGTTCACTTTAATGTGCTGCATATGATATTTTAAACATTAATATAGAAGGAAAACACAATTTTCTTTGGAAAGATTGGAAATATATACTATAAGTAATTTCATCCTGAGCAGATTCTGTGTGTGTGTGTGGGTGCCTTTCTCTTTATTCATAGCCATACTGTAGGCAGGGGCGTAGTAGTTTTGTTTGTAAAGAACAAAATCATCCCACCCACTTTTGAGATACATTTTTTTTTTTTACCTTTAAAAAAAAAAGAAATGTATATATACGTTCCGATGTAGCATAACTCGAGTTACATTTGTTTATTTGCCTACTTTGATGACCATCATAATGCTACCAGCATTGGCAAGTCCACTATAGTCCACTATTCAATGCCCCAGCTTCCATGGTTGTTGCTATAGGCATCCCCTGTAAAGTAAGATATTTGCACCTGGCATTTGGCTAATGGTGTTTGATAACAGTTAGATATATTCCAAAGGAAATAATAACACATTTATCAAATAATAGTGCTTAAATATCAGAGGAGAGAAGCAGACAGAACTACAAAATGCTTTTGAGAGCTACCGTATCTTATAATTCCACCAGTCTCAATGCACGATCTTGACAATTCATGTGAATGACAAAAATGTAGGCTAGACTACAGGAACAGCAATATCACTACCATACAGTAAAGTTAGTTTTCGTCTTGGATCATCAGATATCATCCCTTTGATGTCCTGTTCTTTTGTTTATGTTGGTATCTCCTCTTACACCCCCTCTTAGGCTTTTAGGATCTAAAACAGTGTGTAGTCTAAAACGTGCACCATTTCGGCATTTCCCCTAAAAGCTTGACAATTCCCCTGGGCATAACATAGGTTTGTACATTGACCGTTCTTGGAAGGGGAATATTTCAGAGTGGTTTGCTTCCTTTTTTAATATGGAGAGATATAATTGCATGTGATGTTGACCAGTGATCATGTTGGCATGTTGACCAGTGTAGAGCCTAGTCTGTCATAACCATGTGTAACAATGTCAAGACAGTTGCACTGCAGCCATAAAATACGTAAATCTTACTGTCAAATATTTCAGTACATGCGATGGTGCTCTATATAATAACTTTTGGTTGGCAACCTTGTAATGTGTTTGTCTTCTGCTCGGGGAACGGGGTTCAAGTCCAGACAGATTTCACTCTGGCGTCATATTTGGTTTTAATAACTAAAAGCATAGTTGTACAAGCTTAAAAGGTTAGATATTTTTTCTCACACCATATCCCCCCCACCTAAAAAACATATCCTGCGCCACTGGCCATAGGCTATGCATGTGGCCATGCATGTGGCCCATTTGATTGGGTCTGAGATGTTTGGGAGCTTAGTTTGTCTTTGTTGCATGGACACACACCATAGACACGCCTATGGAACCCTACAGGTGGACTAATTAGTGTTGCCAGGGCAGAAACCCTGTGATTGGCAGTACTCTCTCTATGGAGGCTGACAGCCTAGTAGTGACGAGGTTGTGGGACGTGCAGGAAAGCTGGCAGGTGTCTATCTCCTGTGTGGACGGACCAAGCACAGCAGTGCCTACAGACGAGGTCGGAGTGGGGAGACGGAAATCAACACAACATGCCTATACCCCGGGAGGCGGGGTGCCTTGGACTTTTATTATTGTCTTGATTCACTGAATTAATGTTTGCTGTGCTGTGCTAATATTTGATGTATTTGAATGTGCAGTGAATGATTCTTTTAGTTATTTGCCACAGTTGTAAACCGTATCCTTTTGGTCCTAAGCATATTTGGTGTCTGGAGGTCTGGAAATAGATCACAGGACCTTCATTGTTGCCCTCCCCTTAGCCGTTGTCACTCCTAAAAATAAATAGTATATTCAAATTACAAGTTCGGTCTGGTGTTTGTGCTCCTGAGAGGATCCTTATGTTGTAGTGTTACCCGACATTTGCTCAATTTCAAAAGAATTGTAAACAAATCAATGAAGTAATCCTATAAACACAAAAAAAGCAGAAAACATTTCCAAAAGGCATTTGACTAAGGAATTTCTGTGTGTAATGTTTCTTTTCACCTGTGTCACTCACTGTATGGCTACTGTTATGCACTGCTCTGCCTAGACTAGTCTTTGGCATCACTTGTAGCCTCACTCATTTTCATTGCTGCCGAAAGAAACTAGTTGTGCTGCTTGCAAAATACAACATAGGCAACATACTGTTATTGTTAAGAGATGTGCCAAGGGCCTGCTGTAACCAGTCTGCATCGGGGCGTGTTGTTGCGTGTCGGACAAAATGGACATAACATTACGTATATCAAATGTTTAGAGTGCCCACCGGCTCCATGACACATGGAAGTTTCTGCCATACACCCTGTCACACATTGTACACCCATTGTGCCCTCCTAGCCATACAATTTAACATCACCTGGCATATTTGCTGCTGATGCACTGGTGTGATTTAACGTTAAGGTCTGCCACACACACAAGGCAAGATGGCCAGAGGTACACCAGACCTAACCGACAGTTTGGTGATTCTGACTAAAGGCTTTACAAACCTATTCTCTAATAGGTTTGATAAGTTTCGTCATTGATTATTGCCATATTGTGAGTCTTCATCTTCAATAATATATTTGAGATGTAGCCTATGATTCATTAAAATCATCCCAAAACAGATATTATTGTAGGCCAGAAAAGAAAATTGGGATTAGTAAATCATTAACATAAATTATATTCATTTATCCATGATGTGAAAATGTGCCACCTGCACATTTAAAGAGGTAACTTGCCCAAAGGAAAAGTAAGTCATGCCTATGTACTGTTGACTCAGCATACATTAGATTAGAAAAGTTGATTAACAGCAGAATTTGAAAGCAATACGGAATGCTTGAGACGTTTACTGCATTATATTGCATTACATTTTAAATTGTCACATGTTCCAGAATTTTCTATTTTCTTTTACATAGACATTTCAAATAGAAATTGGTGCTCAAAAGGTATAAATTGGTGATTAGAAATTCACCAGAATGCTGGAAATTGAATTGTTTGATGCTAAAAATGTCCAGGGAGTAAACCCCCTAGACCCCCTGCTTAATATATCCCCACACCAATGCAAATGCAAATGCAAACATATAGCAACATCTTTCTTATTGTTTATTATTGATTGATAGGCCTACTGCAGGGTCCTGGTCATGGCGAGCTACTGCCCTGCATGTTTTAGATGTCTTCCTGCTCTAACACACCTGATTCTAATGAATTGGTCGTTATCAGGCTTCTGCAGATACTGATAAATTCCTTAATTCATTATAATCAGGTGTGTTGGAACAGCGAGACATCTAAAACATGCAGTGCCAGGATTGGGCACCCCTGGCCTACAGTGACATTTATGAGGTAGATGTCTTTGTAGGTCTACAGGTCTGATCTTAGAATTGCCCCTTACTAAATCTATATTACATAAGAACTCAGGTCCCTATCAATAATATAAGTACAAGCCCTTGGAAATTGCAATGAAAATAATTTCTAATAAAAAATAAGTCTTTGCCTACCAAAAATCCAGTTGTCAAACGCATCAGTAGAATTCTCTGTCATATTTGATTATGGCCTTCAAAGTGCAATGACATAATAACCTTATCAGTAACAGGTGATTGAGATCTTTAAAGTCCTGTTCTGCTTCAGCAACCACTCATCTCACTTGCCATGGATCAAAAGAGGGCACGCAAAATGGAGTCTTGCAGTCCATGTTATAACAGGTCTACAGTGGCCGATTGAGGCTGGCTAAGCATTGCCACTTACAGCTGTGTCATTTAAGATTCCTCTGTGATGCATTCTGCTTATTGATCAGGCTGAACCACTCATGCTCATTCAAGAATGTCTTCTGTGTCAGAAACCGGTCAGATAAATTGCTTGCTTCTGCTAACGTCTTCCACAGCAATTTATCTGTGGCCTCTCATTTTTTTGACTTTTCAAGGATACGAAACACTCATTTCTCTGCTGTTAGCAAAAGGTCACTGAGGTATAGACGGCTTTAGAGCCCCAGGCAACAACATTACGAAGTGTGCAGAATGTCGCTGGCCTATCGTTTCTCTAATAAGGTAGAGTTGTGTTATCAGAGGGTTATCAGTGGTTGAAAGCCGCATAAGAGGGTGTGATGGTCCTTTCCCCAAAGATTATACTCTGTATCCAATACTGGGGTGGTGACAAGGCCTTAAGACAAGGCCTTAAGTATAGCCAGCTGTTTGATTATACTCTAAAAAATTTGAGCAAGCTTGTAAACAATAGGTACAGTAGTACCTATGGTATTATTTTGACTAGATATATTAGATTTTATATAAAGAAATATATTGTGTAATTGATTGTAACAGTAGTTGACTTCTTTTTATGAAGATATGCATAATATACTGTAGTAGATAGCACACATCACACAATATTTCCTAAATGTGTATTGAGGCTAATGGCTAATGTAGGGTGAATGCTAGTGGAGTTTATACTGTACCGTATATATAATTTAATATACATATATATATATATATATATATATACATATATACGTATGTATATGTATGTATACTGTGTATATATAATATAAGCACATTCATTAAAGATGATATTGGAAAATGTAATATTGAAAATTGTGTTTTCCCCAACTATGATACGTTGTGTTGTGCCTGCACTGGTTCAAATACATTATTTCTTGAAAAAGTATTATTATATTTCTGACAATGATAGACATTATACAATGTGGTCTGTGAGTAATAAAATGTGTCTTTGAAGGACAATGTTAATTTGCTACCTCTGCAAAAGTTGTATGGCTGAATAAATTGTGGTTTTAATTGGGTCTATGGTTTTAAATTGACATAACATTATCAAACTGTCACTCAAGTTGAGGCAAATGTACTCTACACAAGATGTATGACAACTGCTACAGTAAATTAATGAAGCATCTTAAAAAGACCAGAATGGTAGAAATTGGACTTTCTTGTTTATTCTAATTATAATATGACAGAAATCATATTTTTCTTGCATTTTACATGCAAATAAATTGCAAAATACTAGGCCCATTCAAACCTTCTTTAAAAGGTTTCTGTTTGGCCCTTTTTTCACTTATCTTGCATATCTTTTAGAGAGGGTGAAATAGCAGTTTCACACAATTCTGCTATTGCAACTGTCGAACATTTCCAATCAGTGAGTTGGAATATTTGTGTGTGCTCCTCTATTCAGCTGAATCTTGGAATACCTATGATAAACTACTAAACACAGCAGATAACAATTAATCACAAAATCAAGACCTAATGAATAGCAATTATAGCAATTAGAAGAGCTAAGAAATGCTATTGGTTTAGCAGTCGATTGCAGTTTGTTCAAGATTAAATATCAACTCTGGTTAAAATTCATTATCATGCTATAGATCTGCACTCAAATCTTTCCCTGAGTGGCACAAGATGGAGAGGGCTTGATATATGTGACTGTTGCATAAGGTGCGTGATGCTGCATTGTTTCTCATTATGGCTCTAGCATGTTAAGATGCCAACTGACAGCAGTCCTGGGGGATAGCTCGGTGCTGCTCCCTTATTTATGTGCCCAGCGTAGCTCAGGAACCTCTCATCATACATGCTCTCCACATCCCATCTTCATACATTAAACTCAACCCTCGGAACACCTCTGGCAATGCAGAGGTTGAGTATACAACCCTATATGTATATGTATACCACTCATCATGAAGTTGAGGAAGGTGTAAAACCTTCTACGCGTAAATGTGAACCACGTATGTGCTTTAAAGGTTTCATAAAACATGGTGTGTGAAATTGAGTTCCAAATTAGGAAATACACTATGCATTTATAGAAGTTACAAGCTATTTTAAGACTGTTATGTTTATCATTGCAAAGGCCATTTGAGGTCTGTGCTTCTGGAAATGTGTCAGGCCCACTGATCAGGTATGGGTTAGGAAGGCTTCATGTGGAGGGCATCAAATACATCTGATTTTTCCTGATTGCTAATCAAAGTTCCAACTTTACTTCCTCCATTTTCTTTGACCAGAACAAAGTCGAGTTCATACACATTATCTGGCAGCTCTGCTGTTCCTATAGGATATCACACTGGGGCGCTGAAAGGATAAAATATGCAAGACACTACAGTTGCAGCTACATAATGTACTAGCTATCTGATTAGAAATTGTGAATTTCTTCAAGTCAATTCATGGATTACTACATTGTAATCTTGTCTAATCTAAACAGTATAAAGAACAAACAATTAAAATGCTTCATTGTAGTGAATCACATCATTGACATTTCTACTATGAAAGTGATGTTTACAAGACAGCTGCTATGTTTTGCTCATATTTCAGATAGACAGATAAATGTTTAATTTCATTACTATATTGATTTTCTGTGCAATACAGGTCCATTTTTAGTTTATAGGCCTATCTGATGCTGCACTTTAGAGCTGGGTTCAATCCATTGTGACTGTGCTTATTCTTTCTGCAAAGAGATCACATGATACTGCCAATGTGACACTTCATATGTTTCTCTCCGTAGTTCATTAATATTACAATCTATAATTATGTAAGGGGCTTGTTATTAAATATGATGACGATAATACATTTACATTTTCCAACCATGCCACTCTGCAGATGAATTACAGATTACTTTGTTGATATTATAAAACTTCAGTATGCATTGCATGTCTTATTATGTTCAATGAACTTGACGTTGCCATGGTATTCAAATCTACCAGAGCAAAACCCAGGACAATGGAACTTATACTTTTAATGTAGGGAACATTAAAGGGAATGTTCGCTAAATGTAGCAAACGTTTCATTTTCTGAACCCATATTCTATTTTCCACTCTACCCCGCCGTCACTGTGATAAAACAAAAACATGATAGAGGTTTGCTTTTAGTGTTTTTGTCTCAGACTCCTCCTGTGCCTTGCCCATGGGCACAGAGTCTATGTGACAGGGAGGACCTGAGTTTATGTGGCACAGCACTGGGGCACACGCACACACACCATTACACTGAAGACCCAGGTCATCGCATGCACACCATACACTCCCATATCCCATTAACTCACCCACAGACCTCTAACAGCATCCTGACTCACCAAACAGAGGGGCTGTCCTGCTTTGCTAGCCTCACTGATCCTGGAGATTCTCCATCAATTACATCGGACAGAGTTCCAGCATTGATGAAGCCAGCTCAGCAGCAACTGAGAAAGCAGCCCCACAGCAGGACCTGTATTTCTCTGACCTGAATACCTACAGCACCCTGGGCAGCGTTCTCACACACATTCACCTTACAGACACCTATGAACAGACAGAATATCTCTCATGTGTCTCATACAAAAAACAACTTGAGCTTTATATTGAGAATAATTTAACTAATGACTGCTATCCTTAATCATGGTGGTTTATTAGACATTCCATATTATGTGTAGGCTGTTGCATGTGCACTTGGCAACTGCACCAGTCAAACAAAGACATCTGGGAGAAGTTTTTCTGCTTTAGCCGATCTGGACATTCACCATTCATTATGAAATTGGTAGTTCACTTCTCGTGCAAACTTGTGGCTTGACCCAGAAACTAGGGCTCACGGTATTTACCCTGACAGACCGCATGAATCAAACATATTTTAGAGGCACTAAATATCAATATTAGCTATGCTATGGTCCCATCCTTGATATTTAGGCAATCGTATATTGCACTGCGCATGCTACAACAGCTGGAGATGTTGTCATTGACATGGTAAACAGACACATGGCATGATGGATTATTCATCTGTGAGCAAACATGGCATGCTGGGTCAGGAGCAAACATTCTAAAGAAATGTCAGTTTGAATCTATTGTTGATGTCACATAGTCATCTGGCAGCTCCAGACCATAACTAAATTTCTCTACATGTATATTTAGACCGATCCATGTCTCAACAAAGCCAGCGCGGAACTTGTACTGTATGTGTGACCAACGTGAGAAATAAAAGACATAGGGCTAAAATGATTACCTCCAGTCAATCCAACCTGCAAGGCCTGATAAGAAAATAAAGTGCTTCAGCTCTGGGCGAGCATTCAGATCAACAAGTGTTCCCCAGCTCCCTCATGTAAGGTGAAGCAGGACGAACACGGTCAGCACAGGAGATCAAGAGGACATTGATTGGCTCTAATGCTCGTGATGCTCTAAAGACAGGTGGCCTGTAGGCAGAGACAGCTTCTCAACTGTTTTCTCACATAAAAGGATCATAAACAGGATCAATAAAAGGATCATAATTCCAATGCATTGATTTTTGAGGTTGCCACATATGCAATGTCAGATGTCCATCAAGCATCAATGTGCACATACCAGGACAGAAACCATATATTTTTTATTTATTTTTATTTTTCCTTTTTTTTGGGCTTGTAGCAACCTCTCTGGTCCCCACTTCAGAAAAGGGGACCAGAGAGTGTGTATCAATTACAGGGGTATCACACTACTCAGCCTCCCTGGTAAAGTCTACTCCAAGGTGCTGGAGAGGAGGGTTCGGCCGA
>JAODTR010007076.1:0-10456 GCA_025399935.1 Amblyopsis rosae | reverse complement strand
TTCCTTTTGGTGAATAAACCTTGTTTAAGTTGACTACGAGTCTAGCGTTTGGGTCCTTACCTCCGTGCAGCGTGACAATGGCGATAATAATGCCACTAAGTAGAATTTTTTTATTGCACTTTGGCCACTAATGAAAAGTGGTTCTCCCAGACCCTTTACAAACAGATCAATGGTGTGAAAAGTAAATGCTTTCCCAGCACAAAGATATGCAGGTACGCTGCGGGAGAATTGAGCAAAAGCTTTCACTTAATGTTGATTAGTCTTCCCTTGGTGGACATGCCAGTTGGATTCTCCTTGACATTCTAGAACAATAATTATCTGTCACTCAAATTGGGATGCATGTCTTTGCAGTCGGAAGTGAATGTGAAATATATAATCGTGAAGATAAAGTAAATTGCCATGGTTTTCAGACCATGAAAAGAAATATATAAAATTCTAGTTGTATATTAGGTTACAATACACATATCCTTGGTGTAATTTCAATTTCAATAATATTTCTATAGCCTACAGAATTGCATACAAGAACTTCTTTGTATTCTATCATCATGGTTTCACATTTGAAAAATTTTAAGTTTCAGTTTATTTTCAGTTTCTTTTGAGAAGGGTGAAAATGTATCACTTGCTGAAACCGTTAAATTGCCAGGCTAAATGTTTGTAGAAATGAGGAATAGCTGCAAGACATTCTGAGGGATACAGTGAATATTCAGCAGGCACAACAAGGACAGTATCACTTGACTGAAGCTCAAATCTATATTTAGCCAAACAGCAAATCAGCAGAGGCAGTAGGAGTAATATTACGGGTGGAATTGACCAGCTCAGTTCGACTGTATTCACTCGATGAATATCTGTCTTTACATAAAATGCAAACCTGCAAATCCATGGATGGAAAAAAAAGCACAATTTTAACAAAAGGACAAGAACGTGGGAAAAGAGAGAGAAAGTGAGAGCCATGGCAAGAACAGAGTTACGCAAACAGAAGTTTGACATTTTCAACAGTCACATGGTTCATGGAGAGGCAAAACCTATGGCAAAATAGTTCCAGGAAGTGCTTGGTGGGAAATTTGAATATATATATACAGACATAAGTTCATTTTTTGGTAATTAGTAGTCAATAAATGTACAGATTTACATTTAAAATATAATTTATATGGTACTTTTAGTATTTTGTAACCATTTTGAGGCTCTGTTGCTGTGAAAAAAACGGTACATTGGAGTGAACGGAGATGATGCAACTCTCTCTTTATATGGCTCTGGACCAAACCAGTGGACGTAGAACACAGCGCAATGATGGCTGCCAGATAAACGGCTGTACTGTATTGCTGTGCTGTGGTTTCTGTGGTTAAGATGTCCCTGGATTGTCCTGCTCTAAAGGAAAGTAATTAGCTAGTTTTCCAGTATACAGTATACTGTATTGGCCTGGCAAAGGAGCATCACATGTGCTGTTGAGTGGGATGGTGGCCAGTCCAGCCCATGTTGGAGCCTCAGGCAACCAGGCCTATGGTTTGCTGACAGTGTAACATCAACATTAACCCTGGGGGGGAGGGGAGTGGGATTAGGGGCCAGGCCAAACACAATGTAAAATGCATTGCTAACACTAATGTAAAAACTTAAAGTGAAACTGTGCATGGCGATAACTGAAACATGCTCATAACATTCCAGAAAGATTTCTCAGTAAACACATATAGCTTTTCCAAAGCTGCCAAAAGCTGAATGAGTCATACACCAGTAATTGTATGCAAACAACATTGTTAGAATAATGACAGCAACATGTCCTCAAGGCTAATTTATACAGTATACATGTTACATCATACAGTTTATTACCTATTAACATATCATTTGATCTTCAAAATGCATTTTTATTCAAAATTTTTACCAGAAAGTCCCACTGATATATTACAAGACAGACCTGGCCCTTCAAAATAAATGGCACCAGCCTAAATACCAGGAAAGTGTTTGATTTTCTAAGAGCTTTCTAATGATTTTCTATGATTTTGCAGTATGTAAATTTAAATAAATTAATTAATATAAATACTGTAAGTTTGCTCACAATCACACAAATACTGCAAGTGTGTTCACAATCACAAACATGACACCAAAAATAAATTAGGTTAATCAAATTAATACAGCTCATCGATGTGTTAAATGTGCCGATGCATTTGGATCAATCAACTAATCTATTCTCTATTTGACTGCATTGGGCCATGCTCAAGAGGCTTTGAGCTTGAATATCACAGTTTTGATAGTAAGTCTAGTCATCGGCCGTCAAAGCAAACTTTCATTATGGCAGAAGAATACAGATGTACGAAAAATGAAAGAAACAATGCTAGATAAAAGGGTCTCTGTTAAAATGGAATAGATGAGAAGAAATAGTCTAGAATCGATACTTAAACACTCTCAAGGGGAATAAAGAGTAAACATGCTGAATAGAGCTGTGAGTATATCTAGCCTTTCCAAAGCTAATGGGTCAGCCATTACCTGCACTAAAGCAGCTACAGGACCTATTGGAGAATCTGTGTTTGCCAATGTCTTTCAGTATAACTCTATGGTTCTAATTGCTCATCACACTGTATTTTAAGTTGCTCCACCAAAATATTGTCCCAGCTATTTAATGCCCATGTGAAAGGAAAGGCAGTATATTCCTTATAAGAGTATAATCCTTCTATAATGTCCTTATATAAGAATATAATCCTTATATAATTGTATGTATTTCCTAGTAAAAACTGTATATTAAATCAGGGTTTCCTACACATAGACTTTACTTGGGGGGGCCGCCCAGGTT
Organism: Amblyopsis rosae; assembly: GCA_025399935.1. NCBI lineage: Eukaryota > Metazoa > Chordata > Actinopteri > Percopsiformes > Amblyopsidae > Amblyopsis > Amblyopsis rosae. The sequence goes on along the minus strand of JAODTR010007076.1, from coordinate 7,677 downwards.
TACTAACTAAGTATCTGGCATCCCATTTTAGCATTTAGCATTGTTATTTTTTATCTGTCCGAGAGACAAATGCCATACAGTACGTGATCAAGATAATAGTGGATAATCTCTGCCCCTTGTGTTACAAAGTTATTTAAATTGATGATTATGTATAATATCGAGTGCAAAGAAAGCCTGCTGCGTGGAATGGCTTGCGCTATGGCCTGCTCGTTTTTCCACATGGTTCTATGCGTTGGCTCCACGCATAGAACTACGTATAAAAATGCCAGTCTACTGTAGGTTACATGTTTCTGTGGTTAGAGTTGCTTGAATACTATACATGCCTGTGCATAACCAATTCAACATTACCGGCAAAGACAGCAAGCTTCATTTTAAATAAGTCTACAGACCGATTGACAGAAGTACAGTAGTATAACATACGTTGACTTTAAAACTAACTCATCAATCACATTGCAAAGTGTGCAAGCGACCGGTATTTCGATCACGGAGAATGCTACACAGAGACGGCGTAGCATCTCTGCCAACTAAATAGGAAAGTGATCGGAAAAACGGATAGGCTGAAATTTGAATGGACTGATTTACCCCATTTAAATGATGAACCTATTTCCATGTGTGTTCGTTTACAGTAAATTGAAGTGGAGCAAATTGTAGAGCAGAGCTTGCAAAACATGAATGTTTTTTTAGGCTAAGAATGTACTGGCAAAGAACTGAAAATGCAGCTGCAGCTGTTTATTCTGGCTTTACAGATGTTGCATTTTATGATGATGATGGTGGTGGTGATGATGATAGGAGAGAGCAAAAAGGTTGGAATGTTAAGCACACCCTCTCAGAACATATGTGACATAATCACATAACATTTTAGAAGATGTTAATAAATTACTAAGAGTAAAACACCATTTTCATTTAATTGAGAGTACTGGCCATTGGCCACAAGTATGCAGGAGCATTGTTTGTCTTCCTGGACTATGACAGGTAGAAGCAAAAGTCACGCTGAACAATCTGCGCACACACACACACACGACAAGCTACAACAGTCAACAATGGACGTGAGCCAAAACACTTGGCTTTGCGCATGCACAGATAACAGTAACAACTGATCTGACCAGAGAGGGGCCACAGTCTATACGCCATGGCTCTGGTTCCAGCAGGTTATTATGCAATACTGTTGTCTTACCTGTGTGACCAGGGGCTCCAGCAGCCTCTCTACAGTCAGGGTGCGGATCTCCAAGCTCTTGGGGTCCCATTTCAACAGGATAGGGGATGTGGCAGTTGTCATGGTCTCTGGTGGGAACAAAAAGAGCAGTTACGTTATGGTATCACGTTTCATTTTCTTTCTTTTTTTTTAGTAAATATTTTAATAATACATGGTTTCAACATAAAACAGTAGCTTACTTGCATAGTTCAAACCTAAAATCTCTCCGGATATATTTTATTTTTTATGACCCATTAATTTGATTGTCTTTAATAATGTTTTAATGGATAGAAACTAGAAAGTAAAGATGTACAGATGGATAAAAATAAACAAAGTAATCTGCATGGGTGAAGTGCAAATACTTGCTAATAGTGGTTTATGACTCCCTCTTCATCTAATATAAATGCACCATAAAAATGTTTAAATAGGGATTTGGTTTATCACTGAGTGGAGTAGTTTGACTTCTGCTATTACTATAATTGCAAGCATATTAAACCATGCTGCCAAATGAGAGAAGTTAATAGTAAACGACAAAGACTTGATAGATTCTTAAATAAATTAGATGTTGCCAATTCCTTAAATAGTAACCAATATACACTATATACACTGTACTTTTGTGGTCAATTTGTCTACTAAACCATATAATTTAGTTAGCATTATTATAATCAATACATTACAGGGTTAAAATTGAATTATTATTGCATTATTTGCAACAGTAAGCTATAATCATGGGTGAAATGGATTTATCAATACACACGTGACCAACCATACTAATTATACATAATTTACTGTATAAATCAAGTTCATGGAATGCTAGCTTCAGTTGGTTGCCAACATCCCATTTAACCGTTGATGGAGTTAACATACTTGAAAATTGCCCTCAAAATACCTGGGAACTATCTTTGCTTTTAGTGTATGTCTCAAACTGGGGGTTACAGCCTACTTTTGTATGTCTTCCTGGATGAATGGAAGGAGAGTTCTAACCATCAAAGGCTACTCAGATAGAGCCCTAATAACCAAAAACACATTTTGTTCAGTGTATGGGCTAGACATTCATCATCTGTGCACCAAACTATTAGTGTTTTCTATAATGACAAATGTCCCACTCAGCATCTACAGTACACATACAGTAGTGGGTCAGTGGAGGAAAGATTATTGTGAGCACCGTGCCATGGTTTCTTCAGAACTATCAAGGAACATGGAATGTGATCTTGCAAATCACTTCATGATGAATAGTGAAAAAGCATAACTAAAATGATGTCATGTTGTAGCAAATGTGTAACAGCTGTCAGTAGAAAGAATATTAACTCCCAAGTGGAGTGGAGGTGTCCAAATCCTGGATAAAACGAGTGAGACATAAGCACTATTCATTCTAATCTCATTGGCAAATATCTTGAGCAGCTCCCAACATGTGCCACGCTTGATAAGTAATATAATGAAATCCCCTCTTAGATAGTGTGTCTAATCCTAGCTAGCCTTCAGCTCAGCAAGCTGATTTGAAGAGTATTGTGTGGACTGAAAGACTGGCAGCAGGGTAACGCTGTGGGCGCATGCAATTCTGGACATCTTCACAGTGGCCAGCTGGGACAATCCCAGTCGGTGTTAAGCAAGCAGACGGGAGAGGGAAATGTAGATGGGAAAGGACAGATCTGGGCCAGAGGTCCCCTAACACCACATATGATGGCTTGCTGAAAATGGATAAACAGTGGGAAGATTGGCTAGAAATAAACATCTCAGACCATAACTGCCACTCCGACTCTAGCCCACTCTTAGCCTACGAGGTACGGAGGGATAGGCCTGCTCCCCCTCCCATTCTATATCACGTGCACTTCTGGTGGATGTGCTCACCCACCAGTTTCACCAGCGCAACCAACCAATCTCCACCACAACACGTTGATTGCCTATCGTTTGCATCTATGTGGGTGTTATATTAAATTGGAGAAGCCTTTTGGTTTCTGCCAGAGCCGTGTGGAAGACGTGTGGCAGCATTTTTGGTACAAAAGTCCAGCCCTCTGGCTTATTTATTTAGAGTAGTTATATTCTGTAATGGTGTCATTCTTGATTTTGTTTACAAAATCTGCTATATATAAAGCACACATCTTTTTGTTATCTTATTTCATAGTCACATTATTAGTTACATTTCGATTAAGTAACTAAGGTTTGATTTTATGTTAAAATGCGTGGAGTTGGCCAGTGGAATTCTGGTGATAATATGAAAATAATTTTACGAGTAGCCTGTTAAATGTCAAGAGCGGGAAAATCAGAAAAGGATTATAATCTTGAAAGTTGTCATAAGAAACAAGTAATTAAAAAGGCAGCCGAAATGTTAAGCTTCTAAAAATAGATAATGTACTTAGCAACCCTGGAGTGTGCTCTTATGAAGTAAGTTCACCGTCATCCAATTTATTGACTATTTGACTGTTGATCAACCAATGCACTTTTCACTTGTCAATGCCAGTGCACCATCACCAATGTTGTTTTCATTTGTCATGGTGCGCCGACCTCAGATTTTATTAATGTTTGACTTGGGAGATGACCCATACCTAGCCTTCTGACAATATAGCCTATTGATATTAGGCCTATCCCATATCTCCTAAATGCTTATATGCTAGGCTACTCCTCCAACTAATTTCACTGTTACAGTTTAAATTGGGTTACATTTATAAAAAGCTTGCTTCAAAATAGGCTATTATTGTTATGGGTTTTACCGGTTTCACCGCTCTGGATTGGGGCACACTGTTGCCTTGTTATGTCATTGCGTGCATGATATATGTTGGGATTAACCACACTTGTTGTGATATGTACTGTAGCTATTTCCGATTATATTTGTAGATATTAGTTGCATTAAGGCCATGTAACACTATTATCCTACTGACACTGGCCTCTATCTAGAGCTGCCCACTGCACCCTTGAAGGATGGGTTAAATGCAGAGGATGTTTTTCGCTATGTATGTGTATGTGACAGTAAAAGCACCTTTACCTTTACTGTTATAAAAGCTCTGTAATTGGCTCTGTATAGTTATATTATCTTACCTATTATGAGGCCATGTTAATCCAATTCACTGTATGGCTACACCACCTATTGTAGAAATTGTAGGCTGCATATTTCTCCTATCATACTCTAGTCGCAGACATACCCACTCAATATTTGTTGAAATATATGAATGTGGATGTTTCTCCAAACATCCAGAGTCCACATTCTGCCTACCATCTTTGTTTAGTTTAACTTAAAGGGCCCATTCCATGAAAACACGTTTTTTTTTTATGTGCCAGTCTCGCACACAAACAGACAGGCTATTTTTGTCTCATCTTAATGTCCAATTGGTAGAACGACGTAAGTTTTCACCAACTTTAAACTGTCTGTCAGTAGCCTAACCACTCAACTTTGGATAAGGTGTCTATGTTGCCTAGTTGTTTCATGTAAAAGGTTTGTGTAATGTCTTCTTCCATGATGCCAGCCTGCATGGGTTGGCTTGAACCGCTCTTGCCCTGAGGCTGAATCGTAGGCTATTTAGGCAATATTCACATAATGTGCTGATCATCACTGTTATAACATCTTTAATAACTCATCAGAGATTTGTCCGGCTGTGTGATTTTCATGTTCATTATTCTGCTCCTTGAAAAGATCCAATTCATTTAAGCACTTTGTGTTGTTGCTAGCAGCTAGCCACCTATCTATCCTTTAACCCTGTTATATGATAGATTATGTGTTAGTGGAAACAACGGCTGCGGTTTCGTGCTATGTAACCCTTCATTCAAGAATTAATATGTCCTTATGGGTAGAAGGCTGTTTAGCAGGCAAGGATGTCTGCGATGTTGTGCTATGATATAATTAAACTTCATTCATGAAATAATGTGCTTAGATAGATAGTAGATACATGGCTGGTTATCAAAACGTAACACCGTTCCTACACAGGGCTGTGTGACCAAGCTTCTGCTGTGTTTATGTTGTTGGCACGAACAACAAACTACATTCTGCCTCCCGTATCATTTACTGTAGTCTGGACGGTGAGGCGGAATTCATGCGCAATATTAACACCTTGAAAGCACTGCTGAAAATTAACCATATGTACTTCAAAACCCATAAAACTATATATAGTATTGATTACCATATATGATTATTGATTAAATATTGATTACTATATATAGTAATCAATATGTTTTTGTTTTGTTCCTAGGTCATCTCTTTTTGTTTGATGGTTAATAAAATGTCCGTCCTTTAGCCACTTGAATGCCAATATACTGTATATGCTTTGACCCAAGGAACACAAGAACAAGGATTGGTAACAACACCAGCCATGGATTCCCATCATCGCATGTGTGCTTCTGCAGCAGAACATAATCACCAGCGAGCAGCTCTCGCTGCGGGGCTGATTGAAGAACATCCTGTTGTTAGAGTGGACACACTGCCTACTTGGCAGCACCCAGCCAGGGAATAATCCCAGAGCCGTCACCCCAGGTGACCCTGGATGGGAGGAGGAGAGACCACCCCCTAGACTAATGTCCAGTGCCAACACTATGCATGTTATACAATCCACCTTCATAGAAACCAGCACAACTTAACCCCTACAGTGGTGTGGTCTTCCCACATGGCACTCGTCAAAAGTTAAAATTGCCATTGTGAGAAAAACAACAGCATCATTACAAATACCTCAGCGGCACTGTAATGCATAGACCTACTGGTGTGCTCTCTGAAGACAAGGTTTAGAAATGCCTCTTGTAATGAAACAAAAATGTCACACTATATTGACCAACCAATCACAGTACATCAGGATTGCTAATCGGAATGTCTATAGTACTGTATAATCTTTTTAAATAGGCCGCTTTCTATTTTAAACTTGCACTGACCAGATTGGCCCTGTGTTGCCTGTTCAGTTGTGTTAGTAGTAGGTTGTCCAAAAAAATGGTGTTGACTTGTTCATTTAGATTCAGTTCCTATATGTGTCAAAGTTTGAGTTTTTTTGTGTTATGTTTCATTGTCGTTCAAGCGGTCCCAACATCGAAACCAATACCTTCTAAGACATCAAATTAAGTTTGAGTCAAAGGAAATAGTCTGTTGTTCAGTTTGGGCAAATACTATTTACATTTTACATTTATTTAGCAATTATTTTACTTTAACATAATTTCACATATAATGATCATATGTCAATATGTCAATATGTCAAATAGAGACGTTCAGCAAGATTAGCAATACAAAATTGGTCAGGCTACGTTCATTTGCATGGGAAATTACATTGTGTTGCACTCAATTTGATACATTGCATATACTGTACATTTATGGCTGGGAGTTGTAGTCACGAGCACTGTTTGGCTCAGGTTATGAAGTGAAACAGCACGTTATGCATCACCACAGACTAACTTTAAGAATGACTCATTTAGACGGTGTGGTTTTGCCTCCCATTCTCTAGAAAAATCATAAAAAAGACCAGTAATAAAAAGCAACCGAATGCTTGTGATTGAAAAGGCAAACACGTACATGTTGTTATTATTATACAGAAAAACTCAAGGTGAGCAGCTTCCCAGTGTGCATCAGGCCAGAAATATATTCACCATAATGGCTGTCTTGTGCGGGCAACACGTGTAGATGTCTGTCTGAAACCCTCCCTTGAAGAGAGAATCTGAGACCACTGGGCTCTTTTCAAAGTGCTCTGACACAAATCTTAACGGCAACAGTCGCCCCGGAGTCTATCATTAAAGCGGTAAACTAAACAAACACATACACAACATGTGTGTGAAGCCTGCCAGACAGGACTGTATGGATTGAGCAGACTCGAGATGAGCCCATAGACAGTGAGCGCCAACAAGGCAAGGTCAGAGAGGATCATCACTAAGATGTGAGGCTTCATTCAAATCAATACATCATGATGCATGAATAACAAGAGGCTGAAAACATTCTGTGTAGTATGTGTTTGCCTTACGCAACATATTTTTCACTTATTTACAGTAGGCCAGGCATGGCTCACATCACTACTCTCACAAATAACAAATTCTGGGTCACACATGTTGGTTGGCTTTAGTTAGTATTGGTCATTACAAACAGTAGTACATGTTACATGTTACAACCTAGTTTCTAAAATTCAAAAACATGTCGGGCTAGGCCGCTAGGGCCATTGAGAAAAAAATTAAAAAATACTCATTGAAACTGCTATTGAAGCCAGAGCTACGGTAGTTATTAAGCATGCAAGAATACCCGTTCTAGCCTTATTTATTTGAGTCTTTAAGCTCTACTCTTATTAAAGCTACTGTTCCTGTCTGTGGTCCCAAAAATCAGCAGTACATACTGTACGTTTGGACCAAATATGTGTTAAAGCCTCAGCTTCTTTTTTCTTCAGGTTTGTGCATCTCTTTCTATGCCATTTACTGTATTTCATTATGTATGTTAGTCAATATAAAGTATTGTATTTGCATTAGGGATGTCACGAGAACCGATACTTCGGTACCAAGTCGATGCCAAAATGTTGAAAACATGACGGTACTCGTTTTTG
>JAODTR010007074.1:0-10457 GCA_025399935.1 Amblyopsis rosae | reverse complement strand
TCAATCAATATATATATATATATATATATATATATATATATATACACACACACACACATACACAGAGTGTGCTCTGACAAATTGTATGCCTGAGCAAGACCACCCTACTCAACATGGGATAGTTAGCCTATTAAATCACATCAGTACATTGTGACAGGAAAGGCTAGTGGTTACATTATGGGTGGTTAACTCCCAGCCTAAAGTTTGTGGTGGGTTCTATCTGTAGGCATGATCATTGAGCAAGATGAGCAAACCCAAAGCTACCCAATTGTACTATAACTGAACAATAGACTATACGTCATGTTGGGTTACATAAACTAACATTAAACACTAGGGCTGTCCCGAATACCATTTTACAGGCTTTGAATAATTGATGGTATTTCCGAACGAGTACTCGAATACTCTTTCTCAAAAACACCATTACAAAAACTCAACTATAATTAATGTTTCATAACCTGTTAAAATAATCTATGCTTTTAACTTTGAGTCAACTACTCACTTATGAAGACTCAGCATATATTAGCCAATAAGAGTGTGTTGAATGAATAGCCCCACTCCCTTCTTTTTGACAGAGCCAATTGCAATCGATTGTGTTGATGACCCAGTGTAGGGCTGGCAATTACATTTTTAACATGTGAGTTTATACAGAGGCAGTAGGGATTAATGGGGAAACATGCATGCATAATGAATACTTGAATAGCATTAGATCAAATAAAATACAAACCGAACGAACGAATACCCGAATAATCAAGTATTTGGGGCCAGCCTTAGAAAACATGCATGCATAATGTGAAAAAAAGAATATTAGAACATTTAAAATCAAATACATATCCAACGAACGAATACTCAAAGTATCAAGTATTTGGGGTCAGCTCTATTAAACACCCATAAGCACTTAATACAGTGATAACTCCAACAATCGTCTCTGAATATCAAAGTGATGCTCTAAAATAAATCTTTATTTGTAACTATAGTGAGTGATATACTGTATATAGTATTGCTATAAGCCACCACCACAAATTAAAGCCTGAGTAAATACAGTGTCAATTTGTGGACACTCCCTTCAGCAGCCAGGCTTAGCCATATCAATTGAGCCAGATAAATCACTCTTACATCCAACACAAACAAACAAACAGAAGTGAATCCACAAATATGATGGAACATCTCATATGTCCACGCAACATTAAAAGACAGGAAATATTGTTCTTATTGGTCCCTAGTGCGTGACAACAAATCCCTTAGAGACCTGTAAAACATGTCATCTTCATCTTCATAAGCATTTATATACTTTTATACCATCGTATAGTACTGTATGTATTCACATAAACATAAACTGCAGTCAGGATCAGCCAATAGCCGCTATGAAAACCCAGCAGGAATACCCTGGAAGGATTACTCTGTGAATGTGGGCCAGTTGACAGGACACACACTGACACACATGTCTCATCTATGATGGCTATTTTACAACAATAACACCAGTGCGGAAGCATCTGGATGCTTTGGTAACCATAGAACTGATATGTTCCTTAAAGAGGTCTAAGACACACACACTGATCTATTCACGTCAACATACAGTAATGATATCCCAGACTGAAGGGCCTTCGGGATCATGACTATATGCTCTTTATGAACGGTGCCCAGTGAAACACCCACATGATCCATCACTGGCTTGGTGGAATAGGGTCACTTCTCTCATACCCTGCTGCTCTGCTGTTCAATCTCAGAGAGAAGGAAACAAAAGACAATAAATGAACAGTGGTAGTATCTCAATAGAGTCAGAAAAACACAATGCCCATGAAGACATCTGTGTTTTCCCTGTCAGTGATGAGTGTTCCCAACACGCACACGTACACACACACACACGGGGGCGCGCACGCACACACACACACACACACACACAAATCTCAAATCTAAACAAAGCCTGATAAACAGGGGAGAGATAGAGTCTGGCTCTCACAACAGGACCAGGCAGCATGTGATTCTGTATGTTGGTTGGTTGGTTTAGGAGCAACAGGATTTGGTTGGGAGTCCTATTGAGTCCCAGCCAGCTAACACGCTTCCTGACCTCAGTCACATGCAGGAGGTGTTGGATTTGAAGGAGGGGCACATCACACATTTATTGTGCCTTACTGATACAATAGGAAAAAGTGCATCACCGCTAAACAAACAAGGACAAAAACTAAGTCCTCCAGTTTTTTGTTTCCTCCACTGGGCTCCACATCATGACGACTCAGCACATTTGGCAGCAAAGCACCGTGGGAATGGATGAGGAATAGGGGAGGGAGGGAAACTGCAGAGGCATACCAGCCAGTGAGTGGTACACAATGCAAAAGCGTCTCCTTCCTAACCTGCCACACAGCTGGGTCACAGCGGTTTAGGTTTGGGGGATGTCTAGAACAGACAGACAAGACGTAACCACTGTAACTCTATAGTTGGGCGTCCCCAACCCTACAGGGCAGGACACATCTAGCACAGCTCTGAAGTGATAACAGCCCAGACATGTCACAGAAAGCCATTTCTCTGCCAGGCCTGGCAGGTGTCTTATTGTTCAGCCAAACACCCCATTGTGCTCAAAAACTGTTGTTTTTTTATGATGATGTGACCGAATTACCCATTGTCTATTTAGCTGTGCAAAAGACAGTACCCATTCTTCTCCGGGGCATCTCTGCACCTTTATACAGATACCTCCCATTCAAAATAACATCCAGCCATTCCTCAAACACACGTTCATTATTATGGCTGTTCAACGGAACACCTTGCTAGCATGGCACATGATACAATAAAAACAGCCAATATATCTGGCTATAAATAATATGCTTAAAAATTTATTAAAATATCACCCTTAATCTAAACCTTGAGGATCTAGGTTTTCTGCCAGACTCAGAGAAAATGAGTAGCAGGCATACAATATATTTTTATACAGTATACATTTGGCAGTGAACTGCTACAGAAATCTACAAATCTGCAGATGCATGCATCGACAACAGTCCACAATAATAACAGAAAATAATTTCCACATCACTATGTATTTATTCAGCCCATTCTGCAGAAGGGTCAGTTTCAGATGTCTGATGTTCAAATAAATTGAGTTCGACAGTAACATTTGTGTGTAAAAGGAAAATATGTTAAACGCTAAAATAGGCCATGAGTACTGGTCCATCTGAAAACTCGTGTCCACCTCTGAAACAAAAAACTAATCTTTTCCAGACGATATACAAAAACGAATGGTGTCTTATTCACTTTGACACTAAATGAGCAGAGATGTCTTTATGCTGTACATACATAAAAAAGTGGGGTGGGGGGATGCGAACCAGAAAAGACATAAATTCAGGGCACGTTAAATGAAAGGAATGGAAATGTCTGCCTTTACTTCTACATGCACACTTTGTTAGTCCTCAGCAAAACACTGACGGAGTAGGCTTTGTATTGGCAACTAAAAAGTTGTGTAGGTTTAAGGAACACAATGAAGGACATATGGTGCTGGAGCTGGACAAAACATAGTGAACATGGTTCAACAGTCTGCCTGAAAATATTTGATATTATTATGTATTTTATTTAGACATATCAACCTTGAACAACTGTTGTTTAAAAGCCAATTGGTATATGTGTGCTCAAAAACTCAATTTTATATGAATAAATATAAATATTTTAAAAAGTATAGTACAGTAGGCTACAATGCTATAGTAGACCAATATTCAGCCCATATTTGTTGGGTAATGCAGTGTGAAATTTAATTTCAGCCACTGCTGTCAGTACAAATTCTATAGATGAAAATATGACCCAACACAGGTAATAATACAAACAATTAATTACGGGCTGAAAGAAAGGGGGTTTTTGCATTGGGTGAGCTTGTTTTGGGTAGTAGGCTACCTGAGACCAACAGAACATTGATCGCCCCCTACCGTTCTATAAGTGCATTCCAGGCAGTAAATCAGAATACGCGTTATGTTCAATATTGATCAAATGAGAGATAGCCTAGCATTAAAATATGCAAGTCCCATTGTGTATAATATAATTAATGCTATTGCATAACATGCCATATCAGAATAGGATAGAATATTATAATCCATGTTGTGTTGTAGGCTACATTGAGTTATGTCTGTCACAAGAAAATCACCCTCAAGAATTAGATAACAACTAAGGTTTTTTGTTTTGTTTTGGCATAACGTACACATTTAACAAACTGGGTAATTATGTTTATAATTAGATTTTCTATAGGTTAGGTGTATTGCCAGATTTATGCCTAACCCACGAAATCCCCCCCAAGTTTCTATGAAATAGCATAATGCTCCATAGACGGACTGCAGCATGTATATCTAGACATGACTTTTGCTCTCTTTGTTTCTTAGCAAATAGATTGTGTTCCTACCTTAGACATGACCAAAGCCTCGGAATATAGCCTACGTTTAGCCTCGTAAATATGTTATCCTTGTTAAAAGACAGTTCTAACAGCGGCGGTCGCTCTTTCTAGCCTCTCTCGCTCTCTCTCTCGCTCTCTCTCTCTCTCTCTCCCAGCTTCCCGACTGTAGAAGCTAGACATCTCCATCCAGAAGTAGCCTACCTATTTCAACAATGACAACACGCATTGAACATGGCTCCGCCCCCTAACGATGATTTGCAGAGAAACAAAAAAATCTTCTTTTTCTTTTTTGTTTCTTTTTTACGTTTGCTATAGCGTTAAAGGAGATGTTTATGTCATATGGATTTAAGGCGAATTGTCACATTGTAAACAGTTTTATGTGGGAAAGAATAATAGCTCTAGAACTGGGAAGACATCGACTGTTTTGTTTGGAAAAGTAGCCTATTTTTTCCATATTTCACATTAAAGAAATTCCTGCATAGTCTATACCTGCTGATTATTTAAATAATCCATTTTGACTGAGCGTTTTTATTAGCCTATATGCGATTATTTATTAATTTATTAAAATAGCAACACACAGTAAACACAGTTAAATAGGTCACAGTAAAATAAGAAAAAAGGAAGCTATTTTATGATGAGATAAATTTGAGTATCTTGAAAGGCGTCCTCAAAAATGAAAATAATAATTTGTCAAAATTATTTTAGACAGAGCTTGTCCATTCACTACATTTCCCTATAACCCCCATTTATGACGTACAATACCTGCGACAAATGTTTGTTTCTATGGAGCTAATGGAAGTTTACATGTTCAGATAATCTACGACTGGTCATTAATCCACTATAATGTCACACCAGGCTAATACTAACAACGAAACGCTGTTTTCATTTGAGGTTTTGGTTGAATATATCCTAATTGATAATGACAGGATCGTTTCCGACGAGTTTGCTCTTGGATTGCGACTACTGGATTTCCCAACGCTACTTATTTACCAGGCTGCAAATAAATGGAGTTTGCCTAAATGTGTGAATTACAGTGAAGAAAAAAAGGAACACGCCCCTGTGCGCAAACATGAAGGAGAATTTCCCTTTAACAAAGGCAAGTCTTGTTTGTTCAAAATTAACATTGACTTGCTGCATAGCCATCTATCAAACACCCCACTTTATGCCATGGTACTGGATGTCAGAGGCAAGATTCCAAAATTAGCAGGAACCTCACCAATATCCTTAGCTACACTTGTGGACAGAATCAAGTCTGATGTGAATGCTCATGGTATTTCTACCCCATCTTCCCATGGAGAAAAGGGGATTTTTGGAATATTTGATCTCATGGGGGAGAAAATTGGATTGATTTCTTTGGGTTATAAACTTCTAAGCCTTGGAGCAAGTTTACTTCCACATGTCTCAGAAAACAAAGCGAGCAGTGTGCATAGAGAACAGCAAAAGACCATGGGAGATAATGCAGATGGTGATAGAAACTCCGAACAGTATGCCGCTGAGTTTCCCAAACTGGATAATGGTGATGGGTGTAACATTGTTGGTGGTCTAAATGAGAGGTATACAACACATGGAGAAGGTGTTTGCATTTCCACTCAGCCCGAACACAGGGCAAGATGCAAAGAGCACATAAATGACAATAATGAGGAGGATGCCACAACATTCTGTCCCCCACATCTCTTCTATGCTGGCTCATTAGACAATACATGTGAAAAACAGGCAGTAGATTCCAATTTACCAAAACTGGACTTAGACTCTCTTATACTGGAAGATATAGGCTCAGAAGATGAGACACCTCAAAGTGAAAGTCAAGATCCAAGACCTCCGGTGATCGAGAAACTCCATACTACAACCACAATTGGCCAAGAACCACAAATATCAACTTCAAATTCTCTGGGGGAAGCTTTGAGACAGTTGCCTCTACTAAATGCCCTTCTTGTTGAGTTGTCACAGTTGAATAGCAAAGGCCATCAGCAACGTTTGTCTATACATCCTAATCTAGCATGGATTTATAATCCTTCCACAGATCTTTCAGTTGCACACGTAAACACACCGCCAAATGCTCAAAACAAATTGATGCATAAATCCACACAGATGACTAGTCCCAGATTAAAAAAGAATTCCCCTCTAAACTGCGCTACCCCCCAGCCTGTATCTGAAAAACAGGTTAAAAGCATAAACGGGAAAGATGCAATGCTTGAATCTAAAACTTCTGGTACATCTCAGAGAAGAAAATTGGTATATGGGACAACTAAAACTTTCCGCCTCAGGCTGAAGCAAATTCCACCTGGTTTAGTGAAACGTCACCAGTGCATGGAGACACAGCCAGATCCACAGACACGTACAATTAAGGAGAAGACAGTGAACAGTGGAAATAGGACCGTAAATCACACCAGGAAAAATAAGAAAATGACAACCCCCCAACCCTTTTCTGATGAAAATATTGAAACAGTGATAAGTAGCATAACAGATGACTCAATGCTGCAGGAACCATTCAGGCTTAGCATCAACAATTCAAATACATCTCAGAGAAAAGAGAGAGAAGATGATAAGCATGATAATGACCCTCAAAAGCTGTTGGAACGGTATTTGCATTCTAAAGGAGAAACGAAACACATCCATATTCCCAGTATGGATAATGAAGATTTTGCAAGCAGAGACACAGCTGATGACCACAACCAATCAAATTCAGAACAGCCTGAGTTTGACAGGATCAGGGAGAAGATGGAATATCCAGGAAGCAGCAGATCCAGGGGTCCCAAATCGTCCTATTCAGCTTCCAGCAGAGGGGAAAAAGAGGAAGGAGACTACTACTTTGACTTCACCAGTGTTGAGCCCAGTGATGCATATTCTCCAGCCTCTATTGATATCTTCTCTCCTGAACCCTTTAGTAGTCCTGAGCCCACTTTATTCAAGACACAAAAGTCCCCGGCTTGTAGTGATTTATGTGATTCTGACAGCACCTCGGGACAGGCCCGGAAAAGAACAGGTTTTCCTGAGCCTGTTAAAGCTCTCAGCTCCCCACAGAGGTCCCTGAGGAGCACACACATTATTCGCCCCCAGCACTGGGCAAAGAGTGTTTCCTCAGATAATGATGACAGAGATGGGTCTGCTACCACCCAAGCTGTACGGTCCAGGAACCAGGTGACAAACTATAGCAGAGCAACAAGGAGATCTGTCATAGAGAGCCTCCGGTCTTCAAGGCATGAACAGAATGACTCACCCAAGGACAGTGCCCTGGTTAGGGGGGTTTCTGCAGACTCACCTTCATTGTTTGAACCACAAGAGGCCAAGGAACTGGAAGATGACATTGGTACTCTGGATTTCAAAAATAACATCCAGCACATTTCTCAGCTAATAGTCAACAAGCTTCCTGGATACACAATGTAGCCTAATATTTTTTTACATCCCTTTTTTCCTTCTAATCAACAGCATTTCTGTTTTTTACTCAGTGGTTTAAAATAGTAGCCTATAGTAAAGTTTATTCATATAAAATATAGGCTAATAATTTACAATTATTTAAATTGTTTGAATAAATATAATATGTTAGTTGCTTATTCATAAGGTCAATATGCGACATTATTTAATAAAAAATGAATTCGGAGTTTGTTTTATGGGTTCACAGTTTACAATGTATTTAGCACTCATCCATTTAGTTCAAGGCTGAGCAGTCGCCCACCTCCTTCTGTTGTGCGCATGTGCCAGTCCAGTGTGTACGGAAGTAGTCCAGCATGTCATAATGTTCAAACACGTTTTCTTGACAGGGCCGCCAGGTAATAGAAACTGTATTTTTCAGACACGGGTCGATGATTAAGATTTAGAATAAATTGCGATTGTTAAACCTATTTGGTTTAGTGAATAAAAAGGAGCTAACATTTTAAGCAAATATACTAATTTCGATGCTGGTGTTTAACAACACATACTTTTATTTTTCCTTGAGAAAATGTAAAATTATGAATAGCTACAGTTAATTGTTCTTAGTCAGCGAATGACGATTTAATAGAGTAACAAAGTATAATTTTACAGATTATGCAGATATGTGAATACGGTAAACAACAGACCATTGGACCTGTTTTAGAAGCCTGCATTTTACTTAAACGAAAATTACTTCCATGATAGGTGTGGGGAAAACCACGCTGGTTCAGAAAGCGTGCGAAACCTTAGTTTCATCGGGTGTAGGTGTTGATGGATTTTATACCGAGGATGTCAGGGAGGGAGGCCGGAGAGTTGGCTTTGATGTGGTCACCTTGACAGGCGAGAGGGGCCACCTGTCTCGAGTCAGGTAGCACATATAGCCTTGCTGTCTTACACATATCAGCGTTATCCTACACAGTTTTGTTTTTCAACGATGTAAACATGCTCCTACTACATTGTACAGACCTCTTGCTGGTGCATCTCATGGAAGGCGAGAACGCACAGTGGGGCAGTATGTGGTTGATATACCTTCTTTTGAAAAACTTGCTCTCCCTCTCTTCAGAAAGGTAAATTCCCCTCCCCCCAAATTACCCATAATAGATCACAGCAAGTTAAACACCCTTGTTCTGGCCACTTATCATATCATCAGAGCTGTACTTCTCTTGAAATGATGGCATAATTGAAGAGCTGTGAGTACATATAAATTCCAGAGTGACATTTTTAGTGTTGAAGGTGCCATCTGGCTGAGACTGGCCCTGATTAATCCTGCATGTAAAATGAACCTAGACACATGCCGACACGCCTACTAGCCTAAGTGTTGTGAGGGGTGATCCTTCTGCCTTGACACCACAAATAGCCAATTGCGTGCATAGCGCATATCATTCAGTGATGGAAGCATTACAACTGCCACATGAAAACCAACCAAACCTCGAATCATAGGTCAGATAGCCTTGTTCATTTGGTAACAGAGGTGGCATTTGACCTGTATGGCCCCCCAACATATATATAATTACATACATGTAGTAAAACACACAAATACTGGTCAGTATAATAACATTATAATATGAATTATATGAATACAATAGTGAATGTATACACAACCCCACAGTATAATTTATGTTGACCAAAGTGAACTGAATGAGAAATGACAACCAGAACAACACTAATGTTTCAGGTGGGGTCAGCTAGTGGGTGTCCAAAGGAGGTGTTTGTTATTGATGAGATTGGGAAGATGGAGCTGTTCAGCCAGTCCTTCGTCAGGGCGGTGAGACAGGCCTTGGACTGCTCCACCTGCTCCATCCTGGCCACTATCCCTGTCCCTAAAGGCAAGCCTCTTGGCCTGGTGGAGGAGGTCCGCTCACGGACAGATGTCAAGCTCTTCACTGTGAGTACAGTGCATACTGTATACTTCTACAGTAGCGGCATGCCTGCTAAATGATAATGTAGGTCAGTGTTCTCACACTTGGTCTCCACATGCTGCCACATCCAAAGCTGTCAACACCACCTCACCGTGTTAGGTGTTAGTGGGCAATGTCCTGTCTGTTCACTTATGCAGAAGGGGCTTGACCCTGCATTATCCCGCTCCTATACTGGGATTAACGGTGGAATCATGCCTCACTGACTCAATAACAAAGGATAGTCTCACACGGCGAGTGAATGAATCAGCATAGGTCTGCCAGAAAAATATATTGTATAAACGTCATATTGCTGATGGATGGGTTGGTGAAACATTTTTGAGCATTTGTTATTAAATTCACTTTTTTTAATGGAGAGGTGTATGGTATATTCATTATTATACTATAGTGTGTAGACACTGTATGAGCGATTGCATATGTCACAGATCAAAATAGAAGGCTCATTTAAAGATTGATGCACATTTGTGTACTACATGTGGTCAGATGTTGTCTGAAGGAACATCAAAGGGCTGAACTAATGATAAAACCTGGCCAAGATCTCATTTAGCCAATATTTCATATACCATGTTGAAAAATAAGTTTGATTTGGCCCCAGGCGTGACATCATCACTGACCTACAGTATACTCCTGCTACCAGTCAGATAGCCAATCAAATAGGGTATGTTATGCTGTAACGAAGTACACTTCGTTACCAATGACTATATGGTAATATTGTGCAATTGTGTGTGGATAATGGCTCTTTTCAGACATCTTGATATGAGGTAAATTACACA
>JAODTR010007072.1:0-10459 GCA_025399935.1 Amblyopsis rosae | reverse complement strand
TACCACTGGAAAGAGCTCTCGGAATTCAGTGGGATGTGGAGTCTGACAATTTCAGGGTAAATGTAAGCCTCAAGGAATAGCCTGCAACGAGACGTGGCATTCTATCAACAGTAGCTTCTCTGTATGATCCTCTTGGGTTTGTAGCGCCAGTCTTGCTCAAAGCAAAGATCATTCTTCAGGAGTTGTGTAGAAGAGGCACAGGCTGGGACGGTCCTCTCACTGACGAGCTTTGTTTAAAATGGGAACAATGGAAAGGTGATCTGGCTCGCTTGGATAACATCACCTTAACTCGTACCTATTCAGCTGCTGGGTTTGGAAAAGTCTCAAAGACAGAGTTACATCACTTTTCCGATGCTAGCATGAAGGGTTATGGTCAGTGTACGTACCTGAGACTTCAAAACGAAGACGGAGACATTCATTGTGCCTTAGTTGTAGGAAAATCACGCGTCTCTCCAACAAAGGTTACAACTATCCCCAGACTGGAATTAACGGCTGCAGTTGTGTCAGTGAAGATGAGCAACATGCTCAAGGAGGAACTTGGATCTATGGATGCTGAGGAGTTCTTCTGGACCGACTCTAAGGTGGTCCTAGGATACATAAGAAATGAAGCCCGACGATTCCACACTTTTGTGGCTAACCACGTCCAGAAGATTCAGCTCAGCTCATCCCCTCAACAGTGGAGATATGTACCAGCCAACGAAAATCCTGCTGACCACTCCTCTAGGGGCTTGTCTTCCAGTGAGCTTCTGTGATCTACCTGGCTTACTGGACCTAAGTTCTTATGGAACAAGGAAATTAAACTGCCAACAGATGAAACTCCAGAGTTAACGATTGGAGATCTAGAGGTCAGAAGTGTCCTAACACTTAACACAAGTACAAGAGAACAAGTAACCCTTGTTGATCGCTTGTCTAAACTCTCATCGTGGTCACTAGCCACTTGAGCGGTTGCACGCATTCTGAGACGAATTAGAAATAACAGATCGAACAACATTACTACTGTAATGGAACGAGAAGAGGCAGAACTCTGCATAATAAAGGAGCTGCAGAAAACCGCATATCAAGAAGGCTTTAAGCTGTTGAGCATAGGAAGTCCCTTACCCTTTCAAAATCCATTGTACTCTCTTGATGCTTTCCTTGATGAAGATGGTGTACTCAGGGTGGGAGGAAGACTGTGCAACTCTTCTCTTCCCAATGTCATTAAGCACTCTGCAATAATCCCTAAGGATCATCACATCACAAAAATGATCATTGCACATTTCCATGAAAAAACGAAACATCAGGGTAAAGGTCTTACCATTAATGAAATCAGGCACAGCGGATACTGGATCCCGGGAATCAACCGAGTAGTCACATCCTACATTCGTCAATGTGTCACCTGTAGACGGCATCGTAAACCTCTGGAAGAGCAAAGGATGGCTGATATACCTCCTGAACGGTTGGAACCGTCACCCCCATTTACTTTCTGCGGCATGGACTGCTTCGGGCCGTTCCTTACAAAACATGGAAGAAAGGAACATAAGAGATACGGTCTTCTTTTTACTTGCCTTAGCTCCCGTGCCATTCATATAGAGATGCTGGATGACATGTCCACTGATGCTTTCATCCAATGGTCTTCGATGTTTCATCGCTATACGTGGTACCGTTCGTCAGATCAAGTCTGACCAAGGAAGCAACTTCGTTGGAGCCAGAAATGAGTTCAAAGAAGCTCTAAAAGAAGTTAATGCAGAGCGTCTGTCTGCATTCCTTGCAGAGAAACAATGTGATTTTAACATGAATGCACCCTATTCAAGCCACGTTGGAGGGGTGTGGGAGAGACAGATTAGGACAGTGAGAAGTGTCTTAAGGACCACACTTACCATTTCTTCTGGTAGGCTGAATGACGCTTCGCTACGAGCTCTCTTCTACGACGCTATGGCAATTGTGAACAGTCGTCCTCTTACCATTGATAACCTCAGTGATCCTCATAGCCTCGAACCACTCACACCTAATCATCTTTTGACCATGAAATCTGCCAAGGCCTTACCCCCTCCAGGTGTGTTTGCTAGCGAAGATGTGTATGGCAGGAAAAGGTGGAGACATGTTCAATATCTCGCCGAACTGTTTTGGAGTCGATGGCGAAAGGAATACCTTGCCAACATTGCTCTTAGACAACGCTGGCACACTCCGAGAAGAAATTTAAAGGTTGGAGATATTGTGATAATAAAAGGAGATGATGTCCACAGAAGCGAATGGAGATTGGGCAGAGTTCCAGAAACTACTACTGATAAAGATGGACTGGTGAGGAGAGTTAAGATTCTCCTTGGAGACAGGAGGCTTGGCAAGAAAGGGGAGCGTCTTCATAAGAAGTCTGAAGTTGAGCGCCCTGTCCAGAAGCTAGTCCTGCTCCTGGAGGCTGACTAAGTTAGATTCCAATCCCTATGGTTAATTTTCTTTGCCCGTAGCTTATAAATCTACATAGTTTAAGGCTTCCCCCTTTTATGGCTTAAATTATCTGTGATCCTTTATAGATCCTTAAAAAGGTGATTTTGTTAATCATTCATGCATAATGAAACTGTATACCGTTCCATTATTCACTCATGATTGGTGGGAGTGTAACTTACTCTTAGGAAGGTGTATTAATAATGCAATATTTCTTTTTAACTTTATTTTTTGTTAGTTGCATTTTCTGAATACGGGGCTTTTATTGTGTCGTTTCCTGTATAAACAGGAACTGCTAGCCTGAAGATGGGCTAATCTACTATAGCCTACAGTGACACGCAAGGAAAGCAGATGTAATACCTGTACCGATAGCTCTTGCTATGTGTTAATTTAATGAAAGGATGTTTGAATGTATCGCTGTTTTACATACTATTTTTAGCTTCTACGGTACGGCAACGGAAGATTAGATATAGTGTCACTGTAACGCTTTTATATACATGTACTCGGAGTTATACAGTATGTATATTATGTTCGGTGAATACTCTTTAATTTATATATATATATATATATGTGTGTGTGTGTATATAATATATATGTAAGATTAATATGGCTTTTAATATTATTTTCTTTCGGTAAGAGCTCATTTTGTTATCTTTCCTGTAGCTCTTACAGTGTTTCGTGAAGGAAGGATATGGAAAGAAAAGTGCATTTGTGTTCACAATAACAGCTGAACATAAATAAATCTTCTAGAAACATCAGTACGCTTTACCATTGTCTGGCTGGGGTTCGCTACAATAACTAGTATTTCTTGACTGCCATTGCCGCTTGTTGATTCGAAATGCATTCTGGGATATTCCACGGACAAGTTCACACACAAGTCACCACTGGAGGCATCCTTGGTAAAAACTGTTAATGGAGAACACTTCCTGATATTTTATCTTCTTGGCTAGATGCAAATTTGTGAATTGGAAGAGTACTTGGCTGTGAATGATGACGTTTCACAAGTCCGCAAGAACACAATAACATAAAAGAACGCATATTAAGAAACAGCCATTTGATAGACACAGGGATGAAAATGGCGTCTCTATCTTACAAATGATTTGCTCATTGCCTAATGTCACAAGCGGGGTGTCTTCCTACTGTTCTGTGAGTTATTTTTGGAATAAACCTTTTGCTCCTGCCATAGCTTCCATGCGCTTGGGTCTTACCCTCCTTATCTGCTCCCTATATGCTCCTTAATACTCCTAATTGTACTCACTGTGAATCTCTTTGGATAAAAGCGAGCTAATGACCCAATTGTACGTCTTTATTTGACAACCTCTAGACCAGCCTATACTATTTATTTCATATTAATACATACCAGCCTTTCCATACTGTGTATAGCAGTAATAGCAGCAACACATAATATCAGGAATCACCATCCTTTAAGCTATTATGTTTTTTATACCAAGGCTAAAATGACAACATCTGCTACATTAACAACATAAAGCACAATGGATAACTAATAATTAGCTCCCTAGTTACCAAAAGAGTTGCCATAACAACGATTAAGGGGAGAGAAAGATGACATTAAATTGCTTGATTAAGTCTACAATTGAATTATTGATATACAGTATCACACTAATCACAATTTTTTTACACAAACGAAGACAGAGTATAGAAAGAATACATGTTAACTGTATTTTTCTATACACAGTATACTGTATATAGAGATGGATATTTCTGTATGTTCTTAACTGTAAACAGACATAAGTGTCTAAGACTAAGACTCAATACTGTATTGTTTTGTAGGTCTAAGCTCTATAAAGTCAGTATTATGTTAATCAGCCTGCAAGCAGGCAGTAATTAGTGCGGGCATGTTGTGGTATTGTTGTTATTGCTGTGGCCACAGCCATTATCAGCTCTGTCTTATAAAACCACTGACTGCAAACAGCACACACACACACACGCACAATCCTTGAAATTGACACCTACTGAGTGTATGCATTAAAAAAGTAATAATACATTTGACATGTACACCCTCAACAGATAGAACCCTAACCCTAACACATACATAATACAACATAACCTGTACACCACGCACCATTACCATATATACGCATTTCAGTTATCAAACGCTTGCACCAACTTCACACACATTTTCACCATAAACTAAATTTAAACCATACATGCACTTTTGCACACACACTCACACACACACACAGGCATGCACGCACGCACGCACGCACACACGCACGCACGCACACACAGACACAGCAGCCCGTAGAGAGGAAGCAGTTCCAAGTTGAGAGCCTTAAAAAAGTTATCCTAAATGGATTTTCCGATCCAAATACGCCTTCAGGGCAGGTTGCCGAGAAGAGAACACAGTGACGGACTACATTGAGTGTTGTGCTTCATGACATCCTCTGTGTGTGTGTGTGTGTGTGTGTGTCTGCATGCATGTTTATAATTGTAAACTAAGCCAACATATTGGAAGCAAGTCAACCTGCTATCTTTGGCAAGATTGTACGAATAGTATTCTACATTGGAACAAGAAACAGGTGTTGACTAATCTAACTAACTAACTAACACAACAACTCGTGATGTTAAATTACATGCTAACTGGATGCATGTTTTAATTCTAGTGCATTACAATATGGGGTGCATTTCTCAAAACACTCTACCCTTTTACAGTAACAGATGGATGCAAATGCTTTTACACACACTGTTGTTGTTTGTGTGTGCTGGGATGTGCATTAACATTAACAATTTCTTGTGATACATTTCCGAATGTGTGCAGGTTGTCATTGTTGTGTGTTTGTGCTTGGTGTAAATGTGTGTGTGTAATTAATTAATAACAACCCAACACTGCTGATTTTCAGATTTTCTCTGTTTGTATTTCAACCTCCGTATTACACGATCTACAGTACTTCTAAGAAAATTTACATGCACATAAACACAATAAAGCTGTGCATAATGTATGCAAGGTCTCTCTGTACTTTCATTTTCTTTCTTTCTCCTCTTTACACACGCACACGCACACACACACACACACACACACACACATCACTGGACTGGACACAATAATATCCACCCCTGTTGGTTCCACAAACATTGGGTTACCATAGCAATGTGACAACTCACTGTACAGCCAATAGGTTTGTCATCATGGCTGTGTGTGTGTGTGTGTGTGTGTGTGTGTGTGTGTGTGTGTGTGTGAGTGAGCGTACATACAACAGCTTGCATGCTGATCTGGCTGTAATATGTGCAGTCAGCGGTATGGTACACATTTTAGAAACATGTCTCTTTGCAAATAGCACAAAACACAATGAGAGCATGGTGCACATCACACACTACACTACACACACAAACACACATGCACACACACATACAGCGCACACGCATTTTGTTTATGCCCAGAAACACTATTATGTCAATTAATTTGCAGGAATCTTGTATCAACTGTTTCAAAATGCATCTCCCTGCTCTCTAGTGTAACTGAGTATTGAATGTCTGCCTGTGTGTGTGTGTGTGTGTGTGTGTGTGTGTGCACATGCAGGACAGTGGATATAGGAGATAGGTTGCATGCCAGTAACTGAAAGAACATCTTAAAGTGTGTCTATATAACATCCTTCCAAAGTGACTATATAGCTTTAAATGTCACTAGAAGGTGCTTAGGAGTGTACTATATCGCTTTAGGATCATCTTGTGAACATTAGCAACCAAATATTATACTTAATAACGCTTTACCCTCAGACACATAACACTTGTCGCCCATCGTTTTGTTGCCGAAATATGGTTGCTAGTGGACTTTCCAGCTCTAGTTGTATTCATCTTGTATTTTTCTCACCTATCAACGATATCCTTAGCCTCAGATGTGTCACCTCAAGGTGAGATCTCGGTACCCACCCACTTTGCATTGCTGACCGTTATTTCGCCCGTTGTCGCTGAATTTCATTGGTGTTGTGTGGTCTCTCGTCGCTACATTGCTGCGAGCTAGTCTCTTCCAGAATGTCTGGGGCTTTGAGATATCTTTCCAAAAGACAACATTACTCATACTGTAACTTCGCTGGGGGAGAAAAGGGCTTTTCATAAGGGAAGCGGCATCCTGCTCTCCCGCATGCCTCTCATGTGAAAGGCAAATCTACTGCCCAGAGTCGCTGAAGCGATTCATCTCGTTTTGAGGTATCCATGAGAACAGAACAGTAAACAAGCCACGTAGATGAACCAAAATATATAACCGTCTCCAAATAAACCTAATCAATTTTAAATGAATTAAAACTAAATATGTGGTGAATAATATATGATATAGTGTCATTGGTGCATTTTCAAACTGGAATCATTTTCGTATATCGTTTGAAAATGCCAACTGTTGGCCAACACTATTAGACTATGGCCAATAAATATTGTCAGCGTATTTCGCGCATTTTCTGTCTTGTGTAGGGTAAAAGCTTGTGAAATAAAAACACAACTGCTTGCTAGCTTACATTCCTACAAGATAAGAAGGTGAATATGTGTCTGGCCGCGCCGCCACCTCAAAAGTTAAATACATTTTATCTTGGAGGCGAGCGGGCGTGTGCTCGATTCGTGCACACAAGCGGAAAAGTTCTCGGGACTGCGCCCGCCCGCCATTCTGCCTCCCAACCCACCCACCTCGGCCGCCCGCTTCTCATTGAAAATGAATTGAACAACAGCGGGTGCCACTTGCCGTGTGAAAAACCCTTTATGCATGCAAGAGCAGTAGCTGTGAGCATATTGTATTTAGCAGTAACACTAGTATTGTGGTATAGAGCAGTACGTTCACTGTCACCTGTAGTAGTGTGGTTATATAGTCATTACGACCATTATATTCTCTGTATGAGCCAAACATCGTATTCTTCTGAACAGCTTGGGGGAGGTTTATTGCCTTGCTCAAGGGCTCTATCTGGGGGCGGAGGTTAGATGTTTCCAGCTGCTGTCTTTTGCACTTATTACAGGATGATGAATAAATGTTGCTGGTGTGTTTGTGCACACGCGTGTTTCTGTGTGCCTGTTTCTCCAACATTATATAGATGCGGAAACTCATTTGGCGTCCCTAGCTACTAGTTATCATTATTTCTCTATTGTCATTATTACTATTTTCTCATCTGCACATAACTAAGACATGTCATTTACAGGTTCTTGAGCCTGTGTGTGTGTGTGCACAGTGTTTGGGACCACACAGTGAAGCCTTGAGCTGTACTGTATAATTGCTCCTTTGTTGAAGTAGCAAACCTTCTCCACATGACTCACCTACCTGTCAAATGGCACGCCACTGTACAGAATGGTACTGTGTGCCCTGCATGGCCCCCAGTAACACACACACATGTATTATGGGTCAGCATTTACTTAATCAGTATGGATCACCAGTGCCATGCTACAGCAATGCTGAATGCTGATATCTGACCCCCTGTGATATAATTGTCTCGCTGCCAAATATGAGCACACACACACAGACAAGACACACAACACGGTCTGTATTCATTCATGTTAGGGATTTTGTTTTATTAATCCAGTAGTAGTACACTCAAAGTTGTGTCACTGGTGTAAATGGAGATGTTGTTGTTGTAGTTGTGGAATCTGACCAAAATATTACAAAACAGGTACATTATTGTATTGCTGTTAAATGTATATGTGCCATACAGTGTTTATAGATAAACTAGTTATTCTGGTTTCTGAGCTTTTATTGTGCCGTGGACATTGAACTGGTTATACTGGTTATACTGGTTTGTTGTGGATAAAATGACAAAACTAGTTTCTGTGCTGTTTATTGTCCCACAGATAAAGTTACATTGGCATATTTAGTTATGGTGCACTGTTGGCAGCTTGGAATTCTTTTTTACATTTTATGTTTTGTTTTACTTTATTTGCTCTGCTTGTCTGCTCTAAACTGTTGAAGTCTTGGCTCACTATCTTCAGTTAATGTCAATGTGTTCTATCTGCTAATCTGCATGACTACACTAGCATTACACAACCACACTGTCAAATCAGGCCATTCTAAAAAACACAAAACTGCCAACCACATTTATTTTCTAGTTTGTAATGACCTTCTAACATGCTCAACCAATATGTTATTATTTTCAGAAATGTAATGGTTTACTACATGGAAAGATTACTCTTTACTGAATTAGTGGCAAATTATACCTAGCTGTGAAGTTCCATCTCCAGGGTTGGTTTCTCACAAGCAACAATGTCCATTTACTGTAGCCTCATTAACACTAGCTAAAGCTCTTAAACCACAGGGCGCAGTTAATTGATAATTGGACCACAATGTAATCTTACTGGGGAAACCAAATGTTTTCTGTGTGTAACTGACTCGGCTGTGACCTTCACTCGAATATCTCTTTTATACATGTAACGTGCAGGCAGCGTATGTAACATTTAGGAAATCCCAGGATTGTGCTAATTATTTCAATACAGGCTAACTTACATCCACTCACTAATGCCACAAGACACAAATGAGGGTTTCTTTAGTACTTTCGGCAGACATTTAAATAAAATGGCTGTAGTCTCCAAAGTCTCCAAAAGTTCTTCCTGACATATAAATTGCATCACTTCCACTGTCCAAGTTGATTTCCAATACGAGTAAAGCCAATTCTAGTAGATTTTAAAACACATTGAAAATAACATGATCAGTCTTGGCCCTAAAGGTTCCATACAACACAGCTTCCAAAGATGACTTATAGCACATGTATTAAGACACACAATGAGCAAAACATGTAGCGTTCTTTTCTAATTGGGGAAACCTGCTCTATCCTGTCCTCTGTATGTTTTTCTTACTTTATTCTTCTCTGTTCCTCCTTTTCCTCTCCTCCCTTCCTTCGCTCCTCTTCAGCAAACTCGTCAAGGTGCGAATCATCGACGACGAGGAGTATGAGAAGAACAAAACGTTCTACCTGGAGATCGGAGAGCCTCGCCTGGTGGAGACCAACGACTCCAAAGGTCAGGGAGGGGTCACTGGGCTGACCTTTGATCCCGGGGTCACGTGTTCTTGATACACTGAGACGCACTAGGACGACGACACTTTGACTTTGTTTCTCTCTCTCTCTCTCTCTCTCTCCCTCTCTCTCTCCCTCTCTCTCTCTCCATCACATGCCAATCTGCTGTCTCCTGGTGTGTTCTCAGTGTTGAGGTGAACTCCAACCTCACCCATCTCACCCCAACCACCGCCCACCCGCCCAGTGTATGTGTATGTGTGTGTGCGAGTGTATGTGTGCTTTGAAGCATTTTACCATGCATGCTTACCACCTCCCTCTGTGTATATGTTTGTGTGTGTGTGTGTGTGTGTGTGTGTGTGTGTGAACATACATGCGTGCGTGTGTGTGTGTGTCCTACACAGGAAGACCATAACGGTTAGGATCTTAGACCGTGAGGAATACAATAAAAATTCCTCCTTCTACATTCACCTTGAGGCCCCCGAATGGAGACGCCGCACGTGGAGATGGACAGGTGTGACAGCCAATCAGCACCGAGAATGCTCACAAGGTTCAATGTCACTGTATTCAGCCAAACAAAGCCTGACAGAATCAAGTTAAAACACAAAATGTAGTTACGGAGCTGGGCTGGTTTAGGCAAACAGACATTATTCATGTAACATGTTCTTTTAGAGGTATAGAGCATTCTGGAGAAAGCTTGTTGAGATTTGAACTCCATCAAAACAATAACACCCTTCAATGCCATAGAAGCTCCACCCCACACATTGAAACGCATTGAAACGCATTTCTAAGGCTGGGATAGTGTTGTTGTGTACGGTCTGCACCACTTTGTTTGTGTTGCTATTTACGGAGCCAGGGCTGTGTAGAAACACCACCTGGTCTTTGCAGCACGCACACAGAGAGGTAAATAGCAGATTCAGAGGAGATAGCTTGTGATTCTGAAAAAAGTCTATTTAATAGCCCATTTTAGCACCTGGGAACCCTCAGGGCCATCAAGGTATTCAGTGAATACCCCAAATAAATGCCCCAAATAAAATATAGTATAGCCTAATAAATATTCTATATATATATATATATATATATATATATATATATATATATATATGCTT
>JAODTR010007071.1:0-10459 GCA_025399935.1 Amblyopsis rosae | reverse complement strand
TAATATCTTTTTTGATACTAATTAATAGCTGTCAGATTACTTTTGAGATGAAAACCGCAGTTATATACTCTCTAATGCCCCTCAAACTCTACTTGTCCTTAAGTGGCACTGACCACAGTGCTGCGTCCTTAAGGATGTTGTCCTCGTTTCTGGAGAGCGCTTTGGCCAGGGCCCTGCCCAGAGGAAAGCCCTTCTGGGCAAGCTCGATGCTTGGCTGGAACAGCTCCCGCCATGGCAGTTTGCCATGACGACTGTGGGCCATCTCGTAACCTCGAATCTCCCCAGGTACAGCGATGGACAGGCCCCCTAGACAGTACAGTACAGCGCACACACTCAGAAACAGAAGTACAGATGTACTTAAAAGGGTACAAATGAAAAGTACATCTGACATCTTTTTATTTTATTTTATTGGACGTATTTAAATAATTTGTTACGTTTTTGGAAGGTATTATTTTTTATTCAGTGACTCACAGCCTTGTCACTGTAATAAAGGTTAAAGGAGTGAACCCAAATATGGAAAGCTAATAAATATTGCTGTTTTAAGTTCCTAATTGCTGCCTTTTGTCAGATGGACTGATTTTGCATATCTTTTTGCACTCTTCAAATGCTGTTTGCAGGGGAAATGCCCTTTTGAGAGACCAACACTTACATAGTTACGTTATAACAGGAGCAAAATAACATAAGAAGAAATGTAAGATGTAATAACTACACAAAACCCTCCAGGCATATAGATTTGTGTTATTAAAAAATAATATTATTAAATAATTAAATGACCCAGTAATATAATAGTAAAATCAGATGTATTACTATATTATACAATACAATAATATATATTAGGTTTTCTCAGTCATTTCCAAAAAGTATCATGTTACACTATATGAGTAGTTATGTACAGTATAAATTTGGCATGAGATAATGTCGAGTCAAGTCAATTTTATTTATATACTGTAGCCCTTAATCATTTTACAAAGGGCTGTGAACACAGTGTTCCGTGTGTTCTTATCACAAGGTTTGTTTTATGACTTGCAACATTCCTCAGATCATTTCCGTGTGCATTCAAGTTGGTTGAGCATTAACGTTATACCCTTCTGAGACAGGTCTGTGCTGTTTCCAAACATGTCTTCTGTGGCGTTGGCCGGGGCGGTCTCTCTCGCGTCGATGGTCTCCACGGTACCTGAGATCCAAACACGCCGTGGTTATGCTTGCCATTGGCATGGTTACGCTTGGCATGGCACAATTATGGCCAACCAAGCTGCTTCTCTTTAACATGTTCTCATGGCTTTGTGCCACTATACATTAGCGTTGCCATGGGTGATGTGTGGGTTGGCTACAGTATGCTGTATGTTACGTTTGAAAAGTTATCCGCTACAGTTACTAGTTACCAAATAAAAATTATTATCTGTTATGTAATTCTACCTAAACTCAGTAATGTAATCTAATTACTTTCTGTTACCTTTGGATTACATTACCTGTAACAAATTGTTCTTTGAAACTGTCTATATAAATCTACAAAATGCATGCCATATGTGTTGCCATGTCTGTGTGCCAAATCTTTCTTTTTGTGACCATGTATGTTGTTTATGAGGACCTGAGTGAGGAGAGGGGAGGGGCTGAGAGGGGACCCCAATTCAAATTTTTGATAATAATTGAACATAATTGATTCTGATGACACACAAGTGGAACAAGTGTACCAGCCAAGTCCCAAGGAGATTTTTAACAGATATGACGTGTAGAGACATTTTCAAAATTAATATTTTTCAAAAAAAAAATGTTTTGGCAATATTACACCAGCATTTATGTGTGTCATTACAGTGCAGTCCTATTTTTTAGTTTACAGCTCAAAAAAAAACAATTTATGTGCCATTGCAACGAAATTTCATTTTGATGAAAATTTAAATGACGGCGATTGTTTCCCGCACAATCCAATCCAGTGTCATACTCATGGGCGCGGTTTAGGTGTGACGACAGCAAAAGCTACTTGAAACAACAATGACGGACAGATGGTTCATCCAATCACCTGCCAAGTTTATTCCCCAAATGTTCTTGTATTTTTTACTCTTCTCTCTACTAAAAAAAAACGTATGTAATAAGCACTTTAGTATTCAGGCCACTAGGCACTTTGTTGTACTGAATGATATATTGACATGGTAGTAGACACAAGACAAGATGCTGTATCTATTATAATAGGATATTGCTTGCTTACAATTGCTGGTGTATGACCTGTCCAACTATTGACAAATGTACTACGCTTTGGATAAAAGCGTCTGCCAAATGCCGTAAATGTACTGTAAGAGTAAAGGCTCCCCAGATGGACTTCTATCCATGTCTACCAAACCATATGGCATGTCAGGTTAGCCCTGCTCTGCCCACACCCAGCCATGGCTCTGTGTCAGTGGAGTGGCTGTGTACCGGTTGTTGCGTTGTAGATGGTCAGGAACAACCCCCCTCCGATGCCCATGCTGTGAGCGTTCACCAGCCCGACACACAGCAAGGCAGCGATGGACGCATCCACTGCTGAGCCCCCTTTTTTCAGTGTGTCCCTGTGGTTATGGCACACACACACGCACGCACACACAATAACACACACACACACACACACACACACACACACGCACACACGCACACACACACACACACACACACACAGTGAGACAGAGAAGGTTACCTTGGCGGGGCAGCTTCATAGTATCACAATCACAACACACAACAATGCGCCTATGCATTACGTGCTTGCTGCCAAACCACCAGTGGCTCGGGCCAATCAGAGGCTGGTGAGGAACTAATGGGGCGTGGTTAAGGTGTGATGTTAGCCTGTGATAGACAGACGGATGGCTCATCCAATGACCTGACAGGTGCCTGCCTGCCTTTTACATTCAGTTTCCATGGCCGCCTTCACAGATGGCTCTAGGTAACTATCCATCTGGTGGTTCTGGCTAGAGAGGGGAAGCATTCATTTTGTGTGTGTATATATATATATATATATATATTTATATATATGTGTGTTTGTGTGTGTGTGTGCACGTGTGCACATGGACCTTCCTAATTCTTTTTTGTGTAAACCTTTTTGGCACTGCATACCTTTTATTGTAATGGTTTACTTTACTTGAGGGTTTACTCATCCTATTTCTCAGATTTGTCCAGTGATCATTATACACAGTATATTTGACAGCAATAGGGCTTTGTGGTTGTAGCCCAACAGGTGCAATATGAATGTACTGTACTGTGTTCTCATCTTCTCATAGTGTGCATTACTGTTCCTAGTAACATTGTGGGTTAGTAACCCTAACCCTCACTTATAGGTAGTTAATGATTGTAAGATAACACACTCTCCTTAAACTGTCTTCAAGCTGTCCACGTTCACAATTTCTGTGTACATGCAAACTAACCCCTTCATTTAATCACTAATCTTAGCCAGAGGGTAAACTAACCCCTAAAATTAACCACTAATCTTACCCAGAGAGTAAACTAACCCCTTAACTTAACCACTATTCTTCAAGACAATCAGATGCAGAGTAGGGTGGGATCATGGCATAGTGAGATTCGTGTCAGGCTGACCTGCCGATCTCCGAGCAGCGTCCTGCGTCGGCTGCAACGGCGGCCCGGGCGTAGGAGTGCTCGGCCGGGGGCTTCCAGGGCGCCACCCCGAAGAACACCCCCAGGAACGTGGCAACGGCAGCCACCAGCAGCAGCAGTAGCGCCACAAGCGCTGTTTTGTGCACCATGTTCCCTGGAAGAGAGAGATAACGCAGATAGAGGAGGCGTCGCTTACAGTTTCTCGACTCGGGTGTTTGCACACTGTAAATCCCATGATGTTTTTATGTGTCGTACTGAAGTGAGCCATCTCACCTTTTGTTTCACACAGAAACAATAGGTTTGTTAGTGGCAAGTTTCTATAAACACAAAGTAAAATATACGATGGGGTCGGGGTGGGGAATACGGTGATTGTTTAACTCAATTTGCATTGTACAGTGTAGTTATTGTTATTTTCAAGTTCTATAAACACAAAGAAAGAGATAAGAACATTAAAAGTGTGTAAACTCTCATTGTAGTGTAAGTACAGTATATTTCACACTGTAAACAACAATCTACTGTACAGTAGAATGTGTTCCCACTCAAGTGTGACTCAAGTCAAGTCAAGTCACATTATAGTCTCAAATATTACAAAACCCCCTTAACCTTTTCCTCCAACATAAAACAGTCTTTACATAATATATTGACTACTATACTGTTGTGCAACTATTAATCATAAAACCCTGACCATGTTAAATGTTTACTTTATGACGCACTTTATGACACAAGTACTGTCAGAATAAGTTTGAGCTATTAAAATGCTGAACTTGTTTTGGGATTTACATCCTGCTAACGTTGCTAACGTTGATGTATTTTTATGGAAATCGCAGCTGGGATTAACAGTGGAGTTAAACATAGTGGCAAATATATGTAGTCATGGAGGTCAAGGCTATAATAATAGATATACACTAGATATACAGGCTCCATTTTAATATACACTGAAAATCCTTAAAGATTTGTGCAAAATAACAGATTCTTCAAGTCTAAATAGCTAAATATAAAAATGCTCTGTAGCTTGTTCATAGCATTTAGAACATTTAGCTATAATGAATGTTAGAATGTTGACTTACTGGAACACATTGTGATAGAGAATAGAATTGTCTGATGGCAAAATGAATCAAAGTGGCTTGATCAAATCCATATGCAGAGATGAATACAATCATTGTGAAGCACTGCGATAAAGGCTTTGCTACCTGGCTCGCATGATGCTTTGGTGTAATCACTTCAAACCCTGTTCTCTCACTTCATTTGGATGCCAATGCAGGAGCAAGCAAGGACTCACCCACGCATAAGCCTGCCTGAGTCTGGCATTGCTAAGGGATTTGGACCTCTCCAGCTCACTATTACTACTATCACACTCAAGCACATTTTTGTCAGAACTACACACATTAAAGCGGTATTCTACTGTAAACAAAAACCTGTGTTAGAGTTATACACATTAAAGCGGTAATCTACTGTAAACAAAAACCTCTGTTAGAACTATACATATTAAAGCAGTAATCTACTGTAAACAAAAACCTGTGTTATAACTATACACATTTAAGTGGTAATCTACTGTAAACAAAAACCTGTGTCAGAACTATACACATTAAAGCGATAATCCACTGTAAATAAAAACCTGTGTCAGAACTATACACATTAAAGCGGTAATCTACTGTAAACAAAAACCTGTGTTATAACTATACACATTTAAGTGGTAATCTACTGTAAACAAAAACCTGTGTTAGAACTACACACATTAAAGCGGTAATCCACTGTAAACAAAAACCTGTGTTAGAACTACACACATTAAAGCGGTAATCTACTGTAAACAAAAACCTGTGTTAGAATTACACACATTAAAGCGGTAATCTACTGTAAACAAAAATCTGTGTTAGAACTATACACATTAAAGCGGTAATCTACTGTAAACAAAAACCTGTGTTAGAACTATACACATTAAAGTGGTAATCTACTGTAAACAAAAACCTGTGTCATAACTATACACATTAAAGCGGTAATCTATTGTAAACAAAAACCTGTGTTATGACATTTTTCATAACTGCTCTCAAATGCAGTTTGAATAAGTGAATACATAACTGAATGCCACTAGATGGTTATTTACAAAATAAAAGTAAAAATCGAAATTTGCACATATTTGCATTTATAGTATACTGTAGTATAGGCATTTATCCAATTGTCACTAAAATGTGTTGTCTAATAAGGACAAATCCCCTTTTCGTGAGACACACATTTATATTTTCTGTGTGTATAAATTGGGGTCATTGGGATATAGGTTCAATCCATGTTAAAGCATTAATCACAATTCACACAGAGAAACAAATAATTCATACTTATCCTCCTTGGGCTACATACGGAATATGTACTTTAACATAAAGTCATACTAGCTTACCTCCGCTTGTCTCAGTCGACCTGTCACTGTGCTCTGGCCAACATTAGCAGGTTGTGGACGACACAGTGTCATTAAACTTTAACCCACACCTTCATAAAACACCCAGAGGCACAAAATATATGCAAACAGGGCAGATGTGTGTAGAACACTGCAGGACATTCCAGTAATGATAAGATGGGGATGGGGTGGGTGGGGTTGAATTAATACAGTAGTAGTCATCTGTATTCAATCTTCAATTGGTCACCAAGAGTCAATATGGTATCCCTGAGGGAAACATTGGGTGGAACAGGAGAATTATTCTAACCGCTCTGGCTGTTGCTGTATGAACATCATCAGGATAAAGATTAACCACAAACAACCTGGCTGTTAAGATCACATCGTCATCATGACTAGGACACGTCTCACAATTGAAAACTGCATGTGTGTACTGTACACGTCACACCCCTAGCATGTGGTCATTTCATTGGTTTGACTGTAAAGCACTTTGTGACTTCTTGTCTGTGTAAATGTGCTATATAAATAAAATGTACTTACTTACTTACTTACTTACTAGCACTCCTCAGGTTGTGGTACAAAAACAAAACTAAAATGTAATTGCTTATAAATATAGATTATAGATTATAGAGTTTAGCATAATGTAGCTGGTTGATATAAGCCAACTGTCATGTCTGGACAGTGAAGTGCAGGAATATTGTTGATATGAGGGTTTATTGATGACCGGGCTTGCAAAACACAAATATACAGATGCTGATAGACAAAGGAAAATACACAAATGATCCAGCCCAGGGCAGACAGAGAACAAGGCATGAAACACAGAAAGGTATGATTACTGGGGACAGGTGAGGCTAAGACACATGGAGTTGAGGGGACAGTGAGGACATCCACAGGTTAGGAGGGGAAGTGCAGGCAGAGACACAGGGACAGGTCATGACACCAATAAGGTCGTGGTTTTATATATAGGTAACCTTTTTTAAATTATTATAATTTTTTTTTATGTTATTGTGGTTTTGCAAACATTGGACTGGACAAAATGTGAAAAGCACAACTAAAAGTGATTCAATGTGAACGTCATCACCCAACTGTACAGACAGTACACCATACGATACCACTAATGGCTTTACATCCCAAACCCAACACAAACTGATAATGCTATTTAAAAAACATGAAGATTTAAGTATGCTACATATAATATTCATACTGTTTTCTGTGTAGGCATCAATAGCAACTTAAAAAAACAATAACAATAGTGCATCGTTAAGATGCGGTAGGTCAGCCACATGAGACCATCCTGATCTTGCAAGCTACCAAGAATCAGTCTGGAAATCCCTCTTAGTCGTCTGGGTGGACGTCGGCTGAACTTTTTATCCAAGGATGACAATATCAGCGATTGTCCTACCATTACACAACCATTATGCACTAACTGCATATTGCCTTTATTTTTGTAATGTCTGGAGCACAGCGCTGGCTAACTGCGTCAATACATGCCTACTCGACAGGAGAGTTATTTTGATTTAAATGCATAACGACCAACTACATAACTCAGTGACAAAGTTCGACAAAGTTGCATAGCTACATAATGTGTGCGTGTTAAACATCTATTCTGGATTAATTGCGATTGCGTATGTAAACACCATAATATATTAAATTACAATATATGATTAGTGGGCTATTGTAATTAATTATAGTGTTGAAATCAACAATTTGCAGACATCTCAACTCCCCTTGAAGTTCACGCATTTTAATAGCGACTCGCAGCAAATAGCATACAATCTCTCGGAAAAGCAAAATCTCCAGGAAAATCAAGCAAGAGCAGAGCGAGAGAGAGAGAGAGAAAGAGTGCGAGAGAGAGAGAGAGAGAGAAAGGGGGGGGGGGGGTTGCTATATTGGCTGCATGAAGATGTGGTCTAGGGGGGAAGGTGAGGACGGTCGCAGACATGACTCCCGGAAATGAGTTCCCGCAGGTTGAGATGTCTGAATTTGATGTTAGAAATTAACTGCCTGACTTTGTAGCACATAACTTTCAGCCTCAGTGGCATTTTAGAAGGCGCTGGCTCACAACGTGTGTGTGTGTGACCAGTAGACCATTTGTTTTGGTCTGAGATTCTGATGCTCTAGTAGAGTGACCTCTAGTGGCATTGAGGATCGTATATAGGTCCTTTACATTTACGAAAATGGCAATGTTGCAAATGCATAGAGTGCACATGTAATTATTCCCTTGCTTGTAAATGTGCAAGCAAGCAAGCAAAATGTTATACCCCCAAATGCACAGAAAACAGCTGTCAGACCTGTAACATCTCTGCATGAGTCTACCGCAGCTCGCAATCTGATTGGCTGTGGGGAGCACCAGTCCAAAGTAGAGCCAGGCTGCATGACTACTGTGACACACTGTCTTTGTGTGTGTGTGTGCGTGTGCGTGCGTGTGTGCGCGTGTGTGTGTGTGTGTGTGCGCGTGTGCGCGTGTGTTCGTGCAGTCATTGCATTGATGGATGCAACTGCTATCCACCGAGGCGAGACAGTCGCACACTTTGAGTTAACAGCCGCAACTTAGCGGCGGCGATCACGGAGGTTTGTCTGTGTCAACGGCAGGGCACGAAGCGACACGCCGCTAAAAAAAACTATTTAGAAGTGTGATGGTGTTATGGCGACGCATCGCAAAACCATTTATGGGATGAGATCCGCTCTGAAGTGATGGGTTCCCGCCTCAGCAGACAGAGGAGCCTCGACATCGAAAGCAAATTGTCAAAGAAGAGACGCCAAAGGGACACCAGCTGCGGAGACGCAGAGAGAAGTGAAGCGAGGGGTGGCGGGGACTTCTTGTTGACATCGCTGGTGCTCCGGTCGGACAAACTCCCTGGAATCCTGCGGAAAAACCACCACAGCCCATACATGCGCCGGGTGGCGTGGATCCGGGACATCCAGAGACTTCTCCGAGAGCAGAAGGTCGAGCAGGCTGCCGAAGTCCTCAAATTACTGAGGAAGGTACTGACGACGCTCGTCTTTACAACTTGTTATATCCAATAAGTGTGGTTTTGCTCTAACACACAGTTACAGCTTTTTAACAGACGTCTGGCTCGTTTGCTTGTAGACTTCAAGGACCATTACCTTATACTGATCAATGTGTCCATGGATATGGGCGTGTTGAAACAAAGTAGCCTAATTTTAGTCGCAATACTACAGTATGCAGCATAAAGGTATTTAGGAACCAAAGCATTAACATTCTCTTAGTACGCCTAGTAGTCTCTATACACTGTAGAACAGTAACTTTTCAATTTCCAAAACGCTGTTTATGTCCATAAATCCTATATTTTATTTTCCTTTTTTCATTCTTTTTTTGTTTGTTGATGAATTCAAAACAAATATAGATATAAAGCCACCTAGATGTATGGACCTATTCGGTGTTAATTGAGACAGGCATGTTTGTTTTCATAAGGTTATGGTAGAACCACTGTATTCACATTTTCAGTGCCAGTTCAATGCAGCCTTTCATTTAAAAGCTTTGGCCTATTCTGTTATAAAGCTGTATTTAATAGGGCGTAGCGATTTAAAAAGACAATTTATACACAGCATGCCTAAACATGGCTGACACATTTGTCAGCCATATTTCTCCTAATAATAGATCAGATATTCAGCTTGAATTGCCATTAAGCATACAAGACATTGCTTGCTGTTATCATTTAATTTGGAAGACTTTTCTGTCAAACTATATAGTCATAGGCATATAGGATATCTGTTTTTAAGATTTAATATGGTTGATGTGAACAATAAAGCTCCTATAGATGAAGAATATCTGATAGGAAAGCTCCCCCTGTTGTTATGTAGTACAGAGAAGATGTGCTACGTGTGAGAGAGCGCCGAATAATAAAATAATATTAGATGTCTCAGCAAAGACACATGCACAGAAGCCCAAATGCTTAATGATAAAGAACATGTCTATTCTGCACTTTTCAAAAATTTTCTAGAGCTAAAATCGAAACAATATCTCTCCACGGTGTCGCCCCACACATCAAAACTCAATGTGAAGCAAAGCAGAGGCTTCGCATACGGCTTCGTTGTTGAGCTGTTGAGCGGAGTTGTTGAGCGGTGTTCGCCACTTCGTTTATGTTCCTATTTATGGAGCCAGGGCCGTGTAAAAGTACCTGATACATTTTTGAACACACCCAGTGAATGTAAGCTAGCGAAATGCGAGGAGATATTTGGTGAATTTGACTAAATTTGTATTAGCTTACAATTAGCTTGCAATAGCTGACTATACCTTTAAACCATGCATTTACAGTAGGTCTACTACGGTAAATCAAAAAATGGGATCTTTGGCATACGTCATACAGTATGTCATATAGTTTTTATTGTTAAATTGTGTCGTAATGTTTAAACACTAACTGTAGGGAATATCTGATTGTCCATATCTGATTGTCCATTGTTTGTCCATTTATATATACAGTCTATGGTGACGTCACAGAAGGTCTGTCCATTTATATATACAGTCTATGGTGACGTCAC
>JAODTR010007069.1:0-10460 GCA_025399935.1 Amblyopsis rosae | reverse complement strand
TTAGCCCTGTGGTTACTATGCTAGCCCTGTGGTTAATATTAACCCTGTGGTTACTACGTTAGCCCCTGTGGTTACTAAGTTAGACATGTGGTTACTACGTTAGCCCTGTGGTTACTACGTTAGCCCCTGCGGTTACTACGTTAGCCCTGTGGTTACTACGTTAGCCCCTGTGGTTACTACGTTAGCCCTGTGGTTACTACGTTAGCCCCTGTGGTTACTACGTTAGACATGTGGTTACTATGTTAGCCCTGTGGTTATTACATTAGCCCCTGTGGTTACTATGTTAGCCCTGTGGTTACTACGTTAGCCCTGTGGTTACTACGTTAGACATGTGGTTACTATGTTAGCCCTGTAGTTATTACATTAGCCCCTGTGGTTACTATGTTAGCCCTGTGGTTACTACGTTAGCCCCTGTGGTTAATAAGCTCTCTGCCACACACTCAAAACAAAAACAAAAACATGCAATAATACCGCATACCGTGCTATTAAACCAACCTAAATCACCGCATGGAAAATTCTTTAACAGTGACAGCCCTAATTTGGATCTATCAGTATTGTAGTTTATCTCCATTTGAACTGGTCAGCAAAGCACCTACGCACATTACCTCACATGGCAGAGCAGAAGTGAGCCATTATCCGGTTAAGTGGCTTGATCTCAAGGTCCAGCCATAGAGTTATAGCAGGTCACTGGAGAAAGAAGCACTAATGCAACCAGCAGTGGGCCTTTGTCACAGGCATGACCATATTCTGGATGATTCAATATCAGTTGTACCCTAAAACATATATTATAATCAGGTCTGCATTTTAAATGACCTATGGTGTGCTACAAATGAGCAACATGAGACGTTATGTTTCTTTACACAGGGTTTGAAGGCCTCAGATTTGATTATTCAATTAATAATAATCGTTCATTAATTGCATCAGACTGAGTGGCGGCAGCTGCTGAGTCATCCTATGTGCATCTCATGTTTCATTTGCTACTCCCAAACCAAAGGCAGCGCTTCATGTCCATGTACTGTAGTGGTCCCAGACAGACTGGCTGGCTTCATTGTGTTGTGTCTGCAGGTAGGCAGCTAAAGGCTGCGCTCTCATTGGACACAGACACATTAACATTTACCTATGGGGATGGCACTGATTGTTCACCTTTGTTATCTTCCCTGCTCCGTCCTGTAACTTCCTATGAAGCTGCAGGCCTTCCTTTGTTCATGAGGAGTGTGTGGTGGAGCATACCACTAGTGAAACCATACCATGTCTCCCTTGCTGCGGTGCACCATTGTAATATTAAAGCCTGCTTGCCTGATTCAACGCTTTCCAACATCTGCTGGTCTACGCTTTTATGATAGAAATGATTCCTATCAGGCTTCAGCTTCACAAACACACACTGTTGATGCACATTTGGGTCAGTGTATTTAAAGGTGGATTCAGCGATGTTGGAGAAAGATTGCTTAATTGTTTAAAAGAACGTTCAATGACGTACTCCCTCAGAAGCTCAGAAGGGATAGTGCTGTGTGGTGCTGTCTGCACCACTCTGGGATGTGTGTACGAACACATTCACACTGTTTTGTCAGCTCGCACACAACTAGCAGGCTGTGAGGACATATTCGCTAACAATCGCTGACTACCTTTAATGCATCCAGTGTAGTATAAACCCTGCAATGTGTGCTACCTTTTATTTAAAACATGGTATTACAGTACACATTACTATAATAATGGTGCATTACCACTGGTCTGTACATTCATACCTGATAGTTATGTAGCTTACATAGAATGACACAATATAGGCTTTCCCTGGCTAGTCCCCACCAGCAGTAATGTCACAGTACTGTGCATGTATAGTACAGCCACATGTGTATGTATAGTACAGCCACATGTGTATAGTACAGCCAGATGTGTATGTATAGTACAGCCACATGTGTATGTATAATACAGCCAGATGTGTATAGTACAGCCACATGTGTATGTATAGTACAGCCACATGTGTATAGTACAGACATATGTGTATAGTACAGCCACATGTGTATGTATAGTACAGCATAAAAGCAAGCAGGGAGAAAGTAATTTAGGCCTAAACCACTAAAACCAGATAAATTGCATTAGAGAGCGTTGCTGTGAATGCATAAGGAGAGATAACAAGGGAGAGAGACAGAGAGAGAGAGAGAGAGAGAGAGAGAGAGAGAAACATTGTCAATGTTCTCTGGTGCATTCATTCCCAATGTGGGCATTATGGTTCCTTGACAGCCTAGTGGTCACGCGTAGCTCCTGACAGGCTCGCCCCGGGTGCTACACAGTATCCCTGCATGCACACAAACACACTGCAGGCAGCTGTCATGGAAGGAAGCCCGGAGAGGAGAGAGCGTCTGGCAGGGGGCATGGGGAGACCACGTGGGTACTGACAGCGTTTATGGGAGACAGACGGAGAGAGACAGATGAGCTGTAGGTGGTCACTGTAGAGACCAAGCTAACTAACAACAAGACACCTTTAGGCACGTGTAGAAATGCACATTTTAGTTTGCCCTTATATGACGCCCATAACTCTTTCATATTTGTATACAGCTCAATAAGGGCAGATTCAAAGCCAGCGCATGCAAAAGCAATACCACATGTGGCCTGGCAGCGCTGGAGACTTCAGTACATAGCTGGCATGTGACAGCAGAGGCCACCGCGCACAATGAACAGCCAGCACCATCGACTGGACATGATCATTTTCCTAATAATACGCTTTGTGTACAACTTCAGTGATTCCTCTCCTGGTGGTACGCTAGCTGACCTTTCTGTGTGTTTCAACACAACAAGATCCCAGCCTTGCTAACGTGTGAGGAGACGTATCTCCCTATGGCATGAAGGGAGAGGTGTTTCGTTTTGATCGAGTTCTTTCTCCAGCATTCCTGACTCTAGCTTTAATGTTATAAATCATGACTCTACCTTTAATGTTATAAATCACACGAGATGAGAGATTCAACTTCCTTTGGTAGGTTTTGCAGGTTGTGCGTAAAATCTGTCATGAAGTTCCGATGTGTACCAATGACGTTGCCAATACTGTATGCTGCCCCTATGCAGTCCGGGAATTGCTGCTCTAGGGGGAATCCGATGATTGCCGCTCCAGGCTAGCCTCACAAGACCATCCTGATCTCGCGAGCTTCAGTTACATTTCGCCGTGAGGATCTGGAAAGTCTGAAGAGTCTGGAAAGCCTCACAATCATTGCGAATGTGTCCGAGTAGCAACTGAACATACTGTCGTGTTGATAGCTGTACGGGGTTTAGGTTTGCAGACAGTGAAAACAACTAGATGGTGTGCCTGCCCATTACAAACAGTTTCAATGCACGGCGCCCCAGATGGACTTGTGAATAACAATTAATCTGGCATGTCAGGTTAGCTCTAGCTAGTTACAGCATGCAGAATGGCGTGCCGGTAGTGCCTGACATACAGATAAAGCAGGCACACATCACCACCACTCACGTGTGCAGCTGACACAGAGACTGTAATGAACTGCACTGGCCCGACCTTAACAGACATTGATTAGCAAATCTCTCCACGCCTCTTCTGCTGCTGCTAACCACAAATTACTGCTACACACATGATAGAAAGGTCAATTTGAAGCTGCAGACAGCAACACTGTGTGCGTGTGCACGCAAACACACACACATGCGGTGAGGTGAGAGAACAAGAGCAAGACCGGGAGGGTTGTCTACAAGTGCCAACGATTTGCCGGTGATTGTAGCCAGGACTGGAATCAGAGGTGTTTTAATTCTGCTTGTTTTATCGACCATAAACCATGCCTTGCATATGTGCGGATGCATAGCACAATGGCAGGATCTAACCACTACTTTTGGGGTTTTCTACATTAAGC
The DNA here is from genome assembly GCA_025399935.1 of Amblyopsis rosae. Lineage (NCBI taxonomy): Eukaryota > Metazoa > Chordata > Actinopteri > Percopsiformes > Amblyopsidae > Amblyopsis > Amblyopsis rosae. The sequence goes on along the minus strand of JAODTR010007069.1, from coordinate 6,612 downwards.
TGAATCTAATAAGACCAAAACTGATTCCCAAGCATTAGTTAGAAAAAGCATTACTGAAAAATGGGAGGCAAGACATTGAGCAAAGTTCCATCTGTGCCCAGAGAAACACCATTCATCAGAACTCTGTGCTCCAGTTAATGAGGATGTCCAGAAGGATCAATGAAGCGTAGCCAACGGTGACTGAAGGAGCTGACACACAACATAGATAGCAGAAACTGTCCATGAAACTGCCAAATGCCACAATGAGCTGGGCTTCATAGAAGATGGATGCCATGGTACAGCATGGCCTGCGAACAGCCTCACGCTACCTTCTAGCAATGGTCAGGTGGTCAGCACCTGGAGCTACCACCTCACCTCGTTATTAGGCAAGAACAGGAGTCGTTCTAACCTTCGATAACCTTCACCGTTATACATTAATGAATAATAATAATCCTGAACCCGGCCCGAACCCGACGTGCCAGGTGCCGCACCGACCCGACGTCGTTTCCCGACGGGTCCCGTTGGGTGCCGACAAGATCGGGCAGAGGCCTCAAGCTCTAGTTCTCAGGAATGTCCTGAGGCTCCACCCCACAGTAGAAATGCATTGTTGTTGCTTGGTGCCCTCTGCACCACTGTGTTTGTATTCACATTTACAGAGCCAGGGCTGTGTAGAAACACCAGATTATTGCTTTATTTTTTGGTGAATTTGACTTTGAGTGTAATCGCTTGTTGTACCTTTAACTGCACTTTAATCGCTTGTTGTAGCTTTAACTGCAAGCCGTTTTGTAATTGCAACAACTGAGGTGTTTCTAACTTGCTGCATGAACAGTCATGATCTCCATCACAGTGACCACACCATTCCAGTCCTCTTGCTTTGATGTATGCTCTATATACAAGCTATTGGTAGCACATACAGGGAAACTGGGGGTGTTTGAGTTAATCTGGACGATCAAGTCTACAGTTTAGCCACGGTTAAATGGACTCTCTTATGACAGCATTACAAAATCAGAACATGCCACATCATCATATTTTCAAATTCGTAAATACACAATAATATTCAGCACTTACAGATCTCTAGCTTCTCTGCAAAAGATAAATAGATTTTCATTCATACCTTTAAGAAAATATAAGTTCATCCTTGGCCCTTTGTTAAAGCTAATCATTATTTACACTAGAGTGTAGTATATACTATGATAATTTATCCTATCATTTGTAGTGTATTGTATCCACTCACCTATTTATTGATTAACTTTGGACAGGGAAAGTGAAACGCAACAACTAGATATTAAAGTAGTTCTCACAGGTGTGAGGGTAGTATATTATTCAAATACAAACATGAGGGTATCTACAATTACAGCACAATCAACCACCATCCAGTACCAACCAGTACCAACCAGTACCATCCAGTACCAACCAGATTACACTGCATTACTTTGGGCCACAATGAAACGGGTTTGCCTTGTGGTTTGAAAGCTCAGCATGATGTTAACATGTATTTCAGGGACAGGCAGTGCTGATTACTGTCATATTGAAACCGGCCTTACTCATAATAAATACTAAATGAATCTCTACTCTTGATTAGTGGGATTGGATGACTAAGGCAATTTGCCATCTAGCACAGACTGTAGAGAACTGTGTTTGTCAGAATGACTCGAAGCAGCCTTTCAACAAAACAGTGAGATTTGATTGCCTTGGAGCAGTGCTAGCTTTGAAAATATTAAAATCGGTAATACTCTTGTGCAAATAAAAATACCTTGGCACCTTCTCACTCAGAAACTCATTGAGTGAGAGGTGTCGCGTGTGAGCCCTGCTCAAGGTGTTTAGTACAGCGAGTAGGGGAATAAAAAAACGTTGAGGAAAATGTTATGTATGCAGGGGCTCAGACCACATTGGTATAGTTTACATTTTTGATCATATAACATATGTATTGATTGTTGTTTGGCAACTAACTGCTGACATGGCTTTGGTTTCTTTATTTACTGCTCCTAAATGTTTAAATCGGCACATGATGTGGGCTGCGCTACACAAAAAGGTAATTCGTCTGCAAACGTCTCCTTCTCCACCTGCTTCTCGGCAGTTGGCTGGTCTGAGGACACGGTGTCCTGGCCTTCAACAGCAACAACAGCAACAGCAACAACAGCAGCAGCAGGACTCAGTGAGGTGTGGTGTGTGGCTGTAACCTGCCTGGCCTGCAGACTGCTGCGGTAAGCTACAGCACCAGTGGTCTGGCCTCAGCCTCTGACAAACATGGCAATTATTATGTGCACACACACACACACGCAAGCATGCACATGCACACATACACACACACAGGCACGCACATGCATATTTACACAAACACGCACACACACACATAAACACACACATACAGCGAATTTGCCTCAGCCTCAGCAGAATACACTGCATCCTGCACACAAACACACACACACACACACACACACACACACACACACTCAAGACAGCTATGCAATAACAATATTAAAGAAAATAAATATATATTAAAAAAAAAAATACATAATTAAAAACAACAATAATAATGCTATGTATTAATAATAACTAATTGTTAGGACTGGTTTGCCATTTAAAGAACATTATGCGCACACACACACAAATCACTGCACGGTGCACCTAAACACTCACACTAACACACGGTAATTACAGTAATATGATTCATATCATGTCGGTGTGAGCCTGTATTGCATTAAACATATGTCATGAGTAGAACTACTCAAGCAACACAAACAACCAACCAAATGCAAGCAAAGTGTTGCCAAATTGTGTTTGCACATTTATACTCCACGATTGACCCCTGTAGGTCACTTAAGGTCACAGACATGGAAAACAGAAGCTGCCAGAAAGCACATATTTGGAGGTAATGTGATACGTGAATGCTTGTTTCAGCCGTTTCAGAGAGACTTATCTAATCTTAGACCTTTAAGCCATGCATTTCTTAACCCTGGTCCTGTAGCTCCACTGTCCTGCATGACGTACCTGTAGATGTCTCTCTGCTCCAGCACACCTGAGTCAGATGAATGACTCAGGTATGCTGGAGCAGGGAGACATCTACAAGCTCCTCCTGGACCAGGGTTGGAGCAGGGAGACATCTACAACATGCAGGGTGATGTAGATCCTCCTGGACCAGGGTTGAGAAACGCTGCTAAGCAACATCAATGACAAGTCATTGTACCTTTCCAACGTACTGCGGTTCCGGTCCGATGTGCTCCTCCAGGACATAGAACTGGTTCCATGCCCATCCCCGGTTGGGCCTGGAACGGGGCTCCATCTCCGGCCCACCGTCCTGGGTTCGGTTGCCCCGTCTCCTCACGGGGGTTCCGGCGCTTGGGGCGGACAGCTCGGCATCAGGGCTGCCGGCGCTCCGGTTGATCTGCGTCGTGTTTCTCAGCCCAGAGCGCAGCCTGCTGCCTTGCTGCTGGGGATTGGGTCTCTCCCTGGTCCTGGAGGCAGGACCCAGGACATCCCTGAGCCTGGAGGCCTCGATCCGGAGGGCAAGGGAGGATGGTGCCGGAAACACGGTGCCGGGGTTGGAAGAAGAGAACTTCACGCCAGGGCTGGATGATACCTGAGGCCTAGTCCTGGGTTGTGATGTGTCTGTGTTGGATGCTAGCTGGGAGCTAGCCCTGGGCTGTGATGTGTCTGGGCCAGATGCTAGCTGGGAGCTAGCCCTGGGCTGTGATGTGTTTGGTTTCGATGCTAGCTGGGAGCTAGCCCTGGGCTGTGATGTGCCTGTGTTGGATGCTAGCTGGGAGCTAGCCCTGGGCTGTGATGTGTCTGTGTTGGATGCTAGCTGGGAGCTAGCCCTGGGCTGCGACACCAACTTAGTGTTTGCTTTGGACGACAAAGAATGTCTCTCTTGGGGCGGCTTGGGGTTGCTATGGCTACGAGCCGACAGTTCCTGGGAGGCAGACCCACACGCCGAGGTGGCGGTGGGGGACCGGGACTGGGCGAGGAAGGGGAGTTGATGGGGACCAGGGTTGAGGGGGGACCCCAGCTGGGTCAGGGGGGACCCAGGGCCGCTCCACGTCAGCACACAGAGGACGACCGCCAAGCAGCGGAGCGTTGCAAGCTCACCGGAGGTGACCGCCATGTTGGAAGAGGTGGTGGGGGTTGGAGGTCTCTCTCTGGCCTCTCTGATGGCAGGCGCTCACACCCCCGTCATGGTGGGGGGCAGCCAGCAGGACGGCCCTCTCGGTGTGACGTCTGTCCCGTCAGCCGGGCAGTGGGAAGCCATGACCTCTGACCTCTGGCCTCAGCACACACACACACACACACACACACACACACGCGCGCGTGTGCCCGGGGATCACAAGTACTGGCGCTTCCTGACCATTATCAGCTATTCCAGATATTGCCACTCAGCCACCGATCAGAGTGGCTCTCTCACGCTGTCACGTGGCTACGTGGCCAGGTGGATGCGTAACGTATATTAAGAGTCTTTCACACAGGTAATCCACAGTTCACAGAGACAGCACCCAGGCTTCTCCGCTACATGTATAGCGGGGCAATCGCAGTAGATCTTTCATGTCCAAATCAGTCCTGTAAACGTATAAAATACAAATAAAGGTTTGACTTTTCTGACGGAGCTGGAACATGCATCGACTCACCGTTTAGATCCACTGATCTGAACAACAACGCTTAAGGGTGTGTATGTTCAAAATAACTGTGTCTGTATGTTAACCACACATGTACCAAGGCTGGGTGCCAATCATTACTTTGTAATTCACCGGTTTATCACACTGTTGGAAAAAAAAAAGCGTATATGAATATGTGACCTATGCACAAGTTGGCGGGCTGTGCAATCCCATGTGAATCCATTGCTGAATTTCTCCTCAACGCCACGGTGTTGAAAACAACAAGGTCCCTCCTCTCCACTCAGATGTACAGTAGGGGCGAAGCAGCTCACTGGACAAAATATCTTGCAGCTGACATCAAAGGGCGTTGTTTACTAGAAGAGAGGAGATTGAATAATGACCAGTGTTGTAATAAACATGGATACAGAGAAATAAACAGGTTTGTAATAAGAAATACATTTTCCATTACCTATCAAATTACAGGAATGACAAATGATGTTTCGGAGAAAAATACATTATTTTGATTGTACAGTTAATAACTGAAGGTCAATTATTTGCTGCTGCCTATATTTGATCATAATTTGTCAGATGCCACATAAATGTAAGAAATCTTTTCAAAGCCAAGGAATTGACCGCCACCACATCTGGCACTGCTCCATAGAAAAGCAAGCCCCACACAGGAATTCTGGTTCCTGGGCCAATTCCTTGCAGTGGGAAATGCCCTATATCGCCCTTATGGCCAGTAAGTGTGATGTCTGAACCAGCATTTAAAAGGCTTTTAGCAAATGAGACTCAAACTAAAATATGATTATGTGTGGAATCACATGACGGCCATTTCTAGGGACTGAATTCCACCCAAACCGTCTCTTTCCTGTGTCTGCCTGGCCCAACGCATCAATTATCATTTGACTTGGCATTATTATTCAGTCTCAAACTAGTCTCCCTCCGGCTGGGTTTGAATCATGCCATAATAAGAGGCATTATTCAAACTGAAAATGACCGTCTCTGAGACTAGGTGCTCTTGGACATTGTAAGGTACAATTTTATGCAGGAAAATGTCTTCAAGAAGCGCTTCAGTTCCATAACATCTCACCCATATGACAAGACTGCTCTGAGGAGGTAACATTTAAGTTGAGGAACAAATTAACTATAAAGTAGGGCTGTCCCAAATACCAATTTACAGGTTTCGAATACTCTCTCAAAAACACCATTAAAAACACTCAACTATAATTAAGAAGTATAACAGAAGTAATATTCGATTCCTAGCTCCAGTGAGCAGACATGTAAACATGCGCTCAAAATGGCTACTGTCAAATAGCAGCCCTACCAAATAGCAGCCCTACTATAAAGTCAGAATATCAGGTAATGTTGATGTAATTGGTTGCTGGTATAACACACATTGTCTCCAACCAACAATGTATCACCAGCCAATCAGATCTCCACCAACCCACCTCCCAATAGAGTTTGAGTTTGAGTTCAACTCATGATGAATGGGGGCAAAACAAATGTGTTGCGTTTATAATTGTGTTCATTGTATGTTTATTCACACTGACTTTTGAAATACTATAAGGTGACATAAACTGCAAGTTTATCTGTGTAATTGAAAGTATTACACCTGGCAATGTTTCTAATTTAGATTAGACTTGGTGTGGTTGACACACAAATTACAATAAATCAAGCTATATCTCAATGAAGTGTTCATTCAGATATGCTTATCAAATAGATGATCAGTATATGTTTTGATCTGCTGTTGTTGCAGAAGTAGAGGCTTTAAATACAATATACAGTTTTGAACATTAGGTCTTCATTTCCGACATGTTGTGTTAAAGCATTTGTAAATAAGACAAGACAAGAAGAATTTTTGTTTGTTTGTGATTGGAGGGTTGGGATGATGAGTGTAACATGAGTGGTGGTATTACTTTTTATATATTGTATTGTTTTTACTCATTTTGAATTGTTTTTAATGACGTTGTAGTGTAAAGCACTTTGTGTTACATGAATTTGTATGAAAAGTGCTATATAAATAAAGATTGATTGATTGATT
>JAODTR010007068.1:0-10460 GCA_025399935.1 Amblyopsis rosae | reverse complement strand
GTATGGATCTCGCCAAGCGGTCAATAGCTGGCCTCATTTTATTTTTTGGTGCTACACATGTACCACACGGTACATGTATGCTAGGTTCTGAAATACACTGCAGTGATGACGCGTACAGCGTGATAGGCAGATGGCTACGTATCAGCTAAAACTATTTAATAATTTAATCGCATTTTGGAAACGATAAACAGAACCAAAATATTTATTTTAAAGCTACCCGGTTTTTGACATTTTGTTTTCGGTTCTAACATGGAATCGAGTTTCGGTACCCAACCCTAGTTTTGGGTAAAGAATTTTTTGACAATATTGTGCCTTCCCCCAGGTTTTGTAATCGCTATAGTAACCCGGCACAGTGCACGATGGTGGGGACTGAGCGGGGATTGTGAAGAGCGATGCGTTGATTCAACCAAAAGGAGCGGATACCAGCAGGAGTGTTGTTGGTGCTGAATGTGTACTTTCGTCGAGACCCGCGATGGATATATCGTGGACGATGGTTAATTTCATGGTGATCAAACAGCTGGAGGGGTGATGCAGGACCTTGATTTTAGATGTAGCAGTTACGGGTGGAAAAAGGTTGGACATGATTTCCCTTTGTCTCATTCTTTTACATCACAAAAACCTGGCATTTTAACATGGGTGTGTAGACTTTTTATATCCATTGTAGCTTAGTGTTACATACCGTAGCTAGTTAGCCTAGCAAAATGCTATTTAGCCCAAGTTCAACAAATTTGAACAAACTATCAGGAACCTGACGGAATTTTGACTTTTTCACAATATTAAATGCAATTTTACTGTAAGGTTAAATCGAAAGCAGAAGTTGTGAATCCAGATTTGTTTGATGCGTTTTGTTTGGATAGTCCATGACGCTGCAAAATTCAACAGTCTTCTGCGAGCGACGCAAGTGGGAACATCAAAGTTGTGACGAGTTGTCCCCGCACGCCACTAGGAACCAGGAACGCATGTAAAATAAACACCACTCGCTGCGTCAATAGATTGTTTTGCGTGTTTCATGTGCAGGCTGAGGCAGGAGAGACAGACTAAGCCACTACTTTCAAAACGTTTAACCGACTAGTGTTTATGGTGCCGACTAGGGATGGTCCCACCGTTTAACAGACTAATCACGCACATCCCAAACTCAACTTTTCTTTTATCAAATTAGACACTTTTTTTTGCATTTAGGTTCCACTGGAAGGAATACTCAGTTATAGATGATAACCAATGAAACTCTGGGAAAAAAAACTGCTTTGTAAAAAAAGTATACCGTTTCATCTGGTAAACCGGTTTAAATTTCCTGTACGGTGTGCATTTTTCATTTACAGCCATACCGTAGAACAGCTGAAAGCAAAATGCATATTGTCCGATGCCAGAACACTACGGAACGCTCTTCAGAGTGTATTGAGTGGGGACCCATTGACTGAGCATGCCCTTATTTCAAACAAACTATTAACTTTAAAACAATTACTTACCCACAACTTTCTCTCTTTAACATGGCAAACAATGGCACACCACATTATGTACATTTAGAAAATGACACAGTTGAACAGCATACTGTGTGTGTTTGTGAGTACCGGCATGTTTGCTAAATAAGCAGGTAGACTACATACCTTTAGCATATATGTCCAATAGCTAGGAGAGCTCTTTAGTGACTGGCTAGAATTTAGATTATGTGTCCGTCACTGCAGAAAAGCGGGCGACTGTACATGCTTCCGTGTCGTTGGGCTATTGGGAGAGCGGTAATTCAGTATTTTTGCTACATTAAGACATCTTGATCCAGTGTGTACCGCAATTGCTCTGCACTCGTCTCTTCGACTTTCTGTATTAACATTTCACATTGGTTCGTAACATATGCATCGCTTGCTTCCCCCCCCGCCCCCCATCATATCAGTGCCTTAAAAGCCACTGATATGATTTGTGGAGCCAAATAATTAATATGTTGAAATAAAGTTTTGATATTAAATCCTGAAATAAAAACAAGCCCAAGACACAGCTATAAAGGCATGAAGAGAGAGCGAAAGAAAAACATACCGTAAACCAGGTACGTCTTAAAAAAAAGAATTCCCGTTATATACTTTTTGCTTATACCGCGCCCGTCCCTATCTTTTGGCGTGCTGCAACACGACGGACCACAACAGCATGGTTTGGGCTTTTAAGGTAGTAGAAATACCATTGTACCGTAATATCCAAAACACAGCTGTATCCAACTGTATCACAACTGTATCGTCTGTGTATGTTATACCCTTAGATGTTGTGTATTTGTTAGAAAGAATGTCTACATTGTTATCAATTGTCTCCCTCAGTCTTGTGAGGTCTTCCATGGCTGCCTCCCAGTTCTGCATCAGGATCTCTGAGGCCAGCTTGCCCCACAAAGAGCTCAACGCATTCCTGTCTGTTGAAGGAACCTGACAAAGAAAGGAACATATTAAGTCAATGTACATTGGCATATACATTGACAAGTACACAGACATTACCTTTAATGTTTATAAAGACAGATACAATCTCAATATAAATTAGGACTTTTAATGTGACATTACTCTTACCAGCACTCGGAAGAAGTACAGATATTCTGCAGCCCCAGAGTAGTTTCCACACTCGTACTGGAACTTGGCATACCTGTACAGAGTGTCTAGATACTCTTGACGAAACTAGGCAAACACAATGGAATAATGGATCTAATTAAATAAGAAAGTCCAGGTAGAAACATATCGACACCAAATGATAACATTTTTGCTATGAAGGAATGGGTTCAGAGAGACAAGTCTGTAAGATAGAATTTAGGAATGGGAGGCCATGACTGGCCTCACACTCCGGTACAGTAGGTGGCGGTGTATGCACGGTGTGGATGTGTGGTGGTGATAAAACTGAGGCTTGTTGCCTTTGCCTTGTAATGACAAATTTAACTCTTACGGATTTAACAAAGTTATTTAAAATGTCTGGCTTCCGTGCTGTGTGCACTATCCGATTCATAACTTTAGAATCGGTTCACCGACCAGAATCTTATTTAAATTAAGGCTGTCAAAAAAAAAGTGCACTCATTTCGAATAATTCCAGAAAAGAAAAAAGCGATAAAATATTTACAGATTTGCACTGATTGCTACCCCTTAGTTACGGCTCAGTTAAGGCTGCGGGCACATACACAAATGAAAAACTGAGCAGGAGATGGATCGAAGGGAAGATGCGATTTTGCTTTGCCACAGGAAGAAAAGGTTTTATTTGCTCCTTGGCTGCATAGAATGGAAGTGAACGGGAGGCAAATATTGACTGCTGTCATTTTTGTGCATGTGTCACCGAGCAGAGAACGCATCTGATATGGACATTATACATTTGGACCAAATTATTGTATTCTTGTTATTTTTATATTGTAAATTATTGTACATTATTACTGTCACTGTCAAAACTATCCCAAGAGGCTGGACACTACTTTTGAAGACAGAACCTGATTTCATAGAGATCTTTTTTTTCTCTAATGCCACTAGGGTTGGGTACCGAATACCGGTGTTCCTATATGGTCGGCATCTACTGGACCGAATTAAAAGGCACATTTTGCTACCTAATTTCGGTGCCACTTAAGACATTGTATACATAATCTACATTTTAAAATGGGGGTTAAAAACTCAAACAATATACATCCAGAGAAGTGTTTTAGCTCTGTATAAGAATCTCTGATACGAACACGCATTGTGTGGGAATGTTTAGAAGGTAGCCTAACCCTATGTATTTTCTTTGACTGGATCACTGGAACCTTTACTGAAAGTAACTTTTGAGTGTATGGCGGTCATGGCGATTTAAATATTTTCCCTCTGGTGCTCCGAAGCGGACGTAAGAAGCATCAATCACGCATCACACATGACGAGGTAGGCTACTGTTAGCTACGTTAAACATGCTTTAAATGTCTAAAGCATAAGGTTCTAAACAGATGCACTGACCAACCGCCCTGTCTGTCTAATTATAGCGGGTTATGTCACCAATATGCCTATATGTTTACCTATATGCCGGCGCCAGCATGTCTGCGCCGCAAAAGGTGTTCACTCTCCCCTTTCTATTCTTTTAATCTAGAGACTGTAGCTCTATAGCTCTCATTGTAAACTACCTACAGATGACATCTGCGGGTTGTCCATTCTATTTAGTGCCAGAGAAAGTATACTCTAACATTCACAAATTGAGCGTCAATGTCTTTAAAGTAAAAAGCACAGAGCAAATCTGTTTGCAACACGTTTGGCCCAGTGGATGGCACTGTGGCCTCACAGCAAGAAGCCCAGTCGTCTCGGCCTTTCTGTGTGGAGTTCGCATGTTCTCCCCCTTTCTGCATGAGTTTCATCCGGGTGCTCCGGTTTCCCCCACTATCAAAAAACATGTTAGGTTTTGGTTGAATTGATCCCCAGATACAGGCCTCAATCTGGAGTTGGTTCCCGGGCGCTGCACAGCGGCTGCCCACTGCTCCCTTGAGGTATGGGTTAAAAGCAGAGAACAAATTTCGCTGCATGTATGTGACAATAAAAGCACCTTTACCCTTGCATAGGCCCTGGCCTACTACTGTTCATCTGAAGGCTAAATTCATTTTTTTTCCTGATGTTTTAATGTGCTTTTTCTGAGTTTACATTGTAGCACTTTGAGATTTGTTCAAATGTAAAGTGCATTACAAATTAAATGTATTATCTCAAAAGGCAAAGTTAGATGGCTTAATGTGTAAACATGACAAAAGCCAAAGGGGACCGTCAACAAATTACTGAATCATAATTTGAATAATAATGAACAGCAAAGAACAAAAATGACTACTGGTTCAGGCACCCGAATCTTAATCAAAGTATTGATTTGGCAACAGAATCGTAAAAAACCTAAACGATACGCAACCCTAAATGCCACTTTATAGTTATACGGTCAAGATGTCAGTGCAGTATTGAACCGTTATTGTCTTGGTCGCAGAAAATAGAGAAAAAATGCAAATAATGTATGTGATGGATTAGATTAATCACAAAACTTGTAATTAGATTTATATAAAAAAAGAAACAATCAAACAATTCTGATCGCTTGACAGCTTTAATTTAAATCAATCCAGGTGTTTGCAAATCAATGTAGACAGACCGCTAATGTCTGATGTGTTTATTTTAATCTTGACACCCCAAGTAAAGACCTGTAACATTCTCACGGGATAAATAAAATCTCAAATGTTTACTGCGTAATATAAGAGCCACACCAGCTAACACCCTGTGTTATCTTTTCTAAAAATCTATTTGGTGGGTCAACAGTTATATCCCAGTGGTTGTATAACTTACATTGTGTTTCTCTGATAAATAGTCAAAGAGCATCCTCCCATCTCTGCAAAAAAAAACACAAGTATAATAGTTTTGGTTGAATTGATCCCCAGATACACATTGAATAGTACACATTGAATAGAAACATTTAAATATACAAAAACAATTGAAAACAAATGAAGATTTCAGTTGTCATTTCCATTATTGTATGGAGTCATTCCATGAATTTTCACAGAACTCACTGTTCGGATCGTGTTACGGATTTGAGCCACGGATCGGATCAGCAGACTATTTCCATTTTTACGTAAAGTGTCTCTTTATGACTTCCTGACTGATGTCACACGTATAGCACAAGCATGCAAGCCACCTGTGCACCAACATGCACAGGTGGCTGGATCAGCCATCAAAACAAAGGAGCTGAGATAACACACACCCAGAGGAAGTGTGATGTCATCCTCTTCTCGAGTGCAATTTAGTGATACTATCCAGACACTATAGTGTCTGGATTATCAGGGGGAAAAAGTGAGTTTCTAGTGTTTACCTTTTTGAAGATATGGAAGAAAGGGCAGGTAAATTGCATTGCACGGCTGTGTTTTAGAAGCAGCAGTCAGCGTAACAGCAGTAACCTCATGTCATTACACTACACGGAAGAAGGGGCCGAGTGAGCAGTGGCTCTTTGGATGATTAAAAGGTGCAGAGAATATTCACTTTAAAGATAGACTAAGAAATTGCAAAAAATGTAGTTCTGTATCAAAAAAACATTTAGCTTGAAATACATGTCTTGCCTGGTGGACTGCATCTGCCTAGTGGTCTCTGGGTCTTCAAACATCTTGACAATGGGCTCTGTCTCTGACTGTAGTTGCTTCAGCTGGGCCACCACAGTCGTCCTTTTTTCCCTCAAAGCTGACACACACACATATATTAGGGATGTTCCTAACGACTAATTTCTTAGTCGTTTAAACGAAATTTTGAATTTAGACTAGTTGACTAGATTAGTCTAAAAGTAAGAAAACACTCAGATGTGTATCACAGTCTTTAAGGCTAATTAAAAATGTGCATGTCCGTCTCCCTACAATACCTGCACACTCATTAGCTGCAATGTCCGAGTGGGAATCACTACTGGTAGGCTTTCTATCGTTCCTCATTTTCATAGCCTATCTAAAATATTTTTATGAAATCATATGATCATCTTCATGAAATGACAAAAGCAGAGTGCCAACAGTGAACTACTGTACCGATTGTTACTCACGAGTGGTGAGTAAGTGCATTACATAAATCTCACTTTCTACTGATTTTGCAAGACTGTATAATTGTTCCATAATACTGCTGTATCATCAGTTGTCTCGTTTAAAAAAAAAAAAAAAAGCCTTGATGTTACAATATATCCATAGGTTATCCATCAAGGAACAATCTTTTCAGTCTAATCGTTAGGTAAACAAACACTGAACTCCATAGAAATTTCACACATTCGTTTGATTATCTAGTAGCTACAGTACTGGTACCTGCTATGTCCAAGGAGGAAAAGGTGAGTGTTTTATATCTGCGCTTCAAAAGTTCACACTGAGTCAAGTTGTTGGAGCGGGGTTAGTGCACACACACACACACACACAGTACTGGCCAAAAGTTTGTACACCTTCTCATTCAATGCTTTATTTTCATGACTACATTGTAGATTATCACTGAAGGCATCAAAACTATGAATAAACACATATGGAATCATGTACTTAACAAAGAAGTGTGAAATAACTGAAAACATGTCTTATATTCTAGTTTCTTCAAAGTAGCCACCCTTTGTGGCTACTTTGAAGAAACAAAATTTGAAGGGACAAAATTAGGTCGGTGAGTGGCAAAGTCGGACTGGGACTGAAAATCATCTGGTATTAGATATATAACCTATATCAGTTTGGCCAAGTCTGACAAACACACAGAGACAGCGTGGTGCGCTGCAGTTGCGGCCAGCCGGCCTGCTCAGTAGCAAAACGTAAAGTAAAACATTAGCAATTTAAGGAACGATTTACTTCTAATCACAAGAATTATTAGATTGACACCGGACGGCAATAATTATATTCCCGCAGTTGTGGTCTTGACCGGTTTCAAAGTAAAATCCCAAGACCTCTTGGTCCGCGGCTGAGACAAGACCGAGTAAAAACGCAGTCAAGTCCGAGACCTTAAAAAAGTGCCGGTCTAGAGTGCCGGTCTCAAGTACTACAACACTGCCTGCAATGACAAACTCAGTCCGATGGTGATGTGATATACCGCTCCAGACCATGACGGACCCCCCCACCTCCAAATCAATCCTGCTCCAGAGTACAGCCTCTGTGTAACACTCATTCCTTCGACGATAAGCACGAGTCCGTCCATCACCCCTGGTGAGACAAAAACATTGACTTTTTGCCACTCCTGTCTGGTCCAGCGAAGGTGGGTTTGTGCCCATAGGCGGTGTTGTTGCTGGTGATACAACAGGCCTACAAGCCCTCAGTCCAGCCTCTCTCAGCCTACTGCGGAGAGTCTGAGCACTGATGGAGGGATTGTGTGTTCCTGATGTGACCCGAGCAGTTGTTGTGGCCATCCTGCACCTGTCTCGCAGGTGTGATATTCGGATGTACCGATCCTGTGCAGGTGTTGCTACACGCGGTCTTCCACTGTGAGGATGATCAGCTGTCCTTCCTGTAGCGCTGCCTTAGGCGTCTTACAGTGCGGACATGGCAATTTATTGCCCTGGCCACATCAGCAGTCCTCATGCCTCCCAGCAGCATGCCTAATGCACGTTCACGCAGATGAGCTGGGACCCTGGGCATCTTTCTTTTGTCAGTAGAAAAGTCTCTTTAGTGGCCTGCGTTTTTAGAACTGTGACCTTAAATGCCTACTCTCTGTAAGCTGTTAATGTCTTAACGAGCGTTCCACAGGTGCATGTTAATTGATTATGGTTAATTGAAAATGCTTGGAAAACATTGTTTAAACCCTTTACAATAAAGATCTGTAAAGTTATTTGGATTTTTACAACATTATTTTTGAAATACACAGTCCTGAAAAAAGGGACGTTTCTGTTTTGCTGAGTTTACTAGGGCTGGGCGATATGGAACAAAAATAATATCCCGCTATATTTAGGTTGAATACCGATACACATATACATAAAGGTTATAATAGTTTTGCATTTTTCATTAGTTTTTATTTTGTTTTGACTTTGTTTTCAAATTCAGCTTAGTTTTAATTCGTTTTTAAAGTGGGTTTGGTAGTTTAGTTTAGATTTTTTGAAAGTGCTCAGTTTTAGTTTAGTTTGTATTAGTTTAGTGTTAGTTTTTAGTCTGTAATATGGGTTATTTATCAACGTCAGAAAAACGTGTGGGAGCCAAAACTTCCAATGCACACTATTGCTTGTACTACATAAATAAAATGTGAATTTGTGCTTCTGAATTTGTTTTTGTAATTTAATATTCCATATACAGTAAAGTTATGGTAGTAAAGAGAAGCTTTCTTAATGTGCATTCGACACTAGGATGCCTGCTTGTATTCGTGTTACTTGTTTAATTAAATCGGCAGAGTCGGCGGTGTTCGCCACGGAGTAACAGCTTTCTACCGTAGTTGCAGTGGTAGGCTTAGCTAAGTAATCTACATATTTGGAAACACCTGTATTTTATCTTCTTTTGTGTACAACGCATGTATACGTGTTTTGACACGTGTGGATTGTAACAATAAATACAAATTTCCTTCAGACAAGTCAAGTGGAGGTATTTTCCATGTTGCCACACACGGGAGAAGCTAGGAGCTAGGAGCATACACAACCAACATCAGCCCTCAAAAGTATTGTGTAATTAAAACTCAACAGAACATAACATTTTAGAGAGATGAAAACTAAAGACATTTACTCTATAATTGTATTTTAGTTTTGCAACCAATTACAGTTTTAGTTAGTTTTTCTGTAATGCCTAGTTTATATTTTTATTTCAGTTGACAATGTTTTCCCCCCCACTTAGTTTTCGTTATTTCGTTTATAATACACAATTATATATACAGTTATAATATACAGTTATAATATACAATTATAACCTTGATACATATACACACGTATGTATGTATGTATACACACGTATGTATGTATACACCTTCACACACACACACAAATGTATCGGTATTTTCTATCAAGTGGGCTAAATACTTCAGGCATAGAGAAAAAACTGGAAATCCGACAAAAATGTGAAATTTTTTATTTTTTGCCACATTGACATGTGAGCTTTCTCTGGTGGTCACGCGCTCCTGACTCCACCCCTCAGGCCAAGTGCAGGCATAGAGAGAGACAAATCGAAAACGTAATCAATAAACGCATAATATAACTATCGATATAAACTATATTGTCTAATCTCATCTCTCTTGAAAAAAGCTAATATACCGGTATACACCAATATATTTCCCAGCCCTAATACATACACACACAGGCCTGTCACGATAACGCTTTTGTTGGCCGATTAATTGTCCAAGAAATAACCGTGATCAACGATAGTTTTTTTTTTTTTTTAAAGGGCAGACAAGAAAATACATGGGTGGAATAACTATATAGGGCTAATCCAAGCGAATTTTGTATTGATGTGCCCTACAGACGGAGCAGTAACATAATCCAGTATTTTAGTATTTTCATTTGATTGGGAGTTCGTAGGCGATGTGGGTAAGCAGTGTGCTTTATAAAGCGAACTCAAATTTTTTTATCATTAAGAAACAGCAAAATGTCAATTTACTATATTTCAGGTTTCAGCGACATTCCATATTTTCTGTAGACCGGTAGATATTTTAACCAGCAGCAAAATTATGAGGCGAGTTCAGAATTGGCTAACGTTTGCTTTGACCTTGAATGTTGAACTTTGTATAAACATTCTAAACATTAGATTGAAACTGTCACCCTTCGTCCAGCGTCAATGTGTGTTCGTTTAGAACTGCCTCTTTAGTTTTCTGCGAACTCAAGCAAACTAACATGATTGCCACCTCTGTTCCGCTATTGTCATGTGACATAAATTATTAATTGTGATTGGTTACACTAGTGTCATTGCGTGGCAAATTAGGTAGCCTACAAACGAAGCAAATAAAACGAATACCGTATTTTTGCATTTATTCTTTATTCTTATTTATTATTCCGGGAACCATTACCTTATCGTGGTGGAGAGGTTTGGGTGCCCCCATGAACCTGAGGGCTGTGTTGTCTGGAGCGTTGTGCTCCTGGTA
>JAODTR010007067.1:0-10460 GCA_025399935.1 Amblyopsis rosae | reverse complement strand
ATGGTCTCTCGATGGTTGCCAGAAAGCAGCAACGTGAGCGGAGCGGTTCGTTGGTCCACCCACGCCAGGAGGCGTCCGTCCAGAGTCCTGACGGCCTGTGGGTCTGGGAGCGGCTCCAGCCGGAGGCCCAGCTGGCATGCCACTTCTCTGTCCAGGAAACTGGCATCCGCTCCCGAATCGATGAGGGCAGGCAGGGGCAAGGAATGAGAGCCATGCAGTAGAGTGGCTTGGAGAAGGGGGCGGCGTGGAGAGGCGGAGTCGGCACGGCCCATTAGCCTTTTGGCGGACAGTTTGGACATGACATCACACTGTGGTCTTGCTGACCGCAATACAGGCACGCCCCTGTGCTGATCCGTCATCTCCTCTCCTCGGCCGAGAGACGTGCTCGACCCACCTGCATGGTCTCAGGAGCAAGCATGGGCGGCTCCTCAGCTCGAGGTGGGCGTGTCGTGGTGGTCGATCGGGGAGCCGTGTGCTGGGAGCGGGGCGTGGTCTTCTCTGCCTTCTCCCGGCACCGTTCACAGAGGTAGTTGTCTATCCGGATGGCCTGGGTTATGCATCGCTCCAGGTCGAAGTCCTCCTCCGTTGCCACCAGGGCGTCCTTGACCCGATCGTCCAGGGCCCTCCTGAAGGCAGCCTGTAGAGCCAAGTCGTCCCACCCGCTTTCTGCTGCGAGGATGCGGAACTCCACAGCCATCGCCGCAGTGCTGCGGGTGCCCTGTTGCAGTGAAAATAGCCGTCCCGCTGCCTCGCCTCCACGGACAGGGTGGTCGAACACGCCGCATCTCCAGGGTGAAAACGTCATAGGAGTAGCAGGCGGCCGCCTGCTGTTCCCAGACAGCGGAGGCCCAGGCGAGCGCTGCTCCGTGGAGACAGTTTATCAAGAAGCATATCTTCGACCGGTCCGTGGCGTAGGAGCGTGGCCGCTGCTCGAACACGACGTCACACTGGACCAGTCTCTTAAACCTCCGCCCAGTAAGCGGAGGTGAGGCTTCTGCACGTGAGGCTAATAGGGAGCCGAAGACGTGCTGGGAGCGCTGTCCGGTGCTCCAACAACTACCTTTGAGACTCCAACAACCACAACCTATGCTCCAACAACTACCACAGACACTCAAACCACTGATTCCCCAACAACTACTACAGAAGATACAACTACAACGAATGCCCCAACAACTACCACATACACGCCAATAACTACAACTGATTCTCCAACAACTACCACAGCAGAAGCAGCTAGAACTGAAGATCGGTTCAGACTTCAACATATACTTCAACTACAACATACACTTAACCAACTTTTACACATTCTAGAAGAAAATCTGAAAACATCTGACTACAACTGACACTCCAAAATCTACAACTGCTTCTCCATCATTTTAAACAATAGATTTACACTACAACAGACAATACAACAAATGTCAAATATGCTACATTTACTCTTCTGCAACAACTAACACAGCAGACACCTGTACAAATGTAGCCACAACCTCAACTGCTGCCCTAACAACTGCCTCTGCCTCTCAACTGCCTCTCTCTGCCCTAACAACTGATTCTCGAACATGTACAGCAGATGCTCTAACAACTACCGCAGACACTTCAACAACTACAACTGATGCTCCATCAACTACCACAGAAGCTAAAACTACAACTGATGCCCCAACAACTACCACAGACAGTACAACTTCAGCTGCTGCTCTAACTACCACTGAAGCTCCATCAACTACAACTGCTGCCACAACCTCTAATATACTCTGATATATTCAATTAGAGTCAGAACTGAATAATTTTCTCACAAACTGGTGTAGTTGACAAGACTTCAATATGACTGTCCATCAGTAAGCATTTACACAACTATATTTTAAATTACTCTCTTTGTTTGTCAAACATCACTCTCTGTGATGTTTGACAAACAAACAAAACATTTTAACTAAATTGATAATTGCGTTGTTGGAAATGTATTGGATGGGCAAAGCCTCACTAAACTGTGTGCTAGATTTCCCTCTGCAAATACAGAATAACTACCAATTAATGCAAACCGATAAAGTGCATTCACAATCATAAATGCTGGCAGAAGGCTAATTTTGCTGATTGATGCGGTTAAACAGCAGTACAGTAGGTGCTGAATTGTTGTGGGAGCAACTGTGGTTTAATCAGCAAAATTAACCTTCTGCAAACATGTATGATGATGTATGATGTATCATGTATGATGATCGATTTGCTTAATATGCTCTTCTAAACCTTAATGATTTCATATTATATACTGTATATTTAAAAAACATGATGAATGCACAGTCTGCCTTAGTTTTACACTATTTCACAATTGCTAAACATTTCTTGAAATAGTATACTATTATTGCTTAGAATATTAATATTTCTTTATAAAGAATTAAAAGAATATGATACCCAGATAATTGAATGGGAACTTCTATATTTTGTTTTACCATATATTTACTGCAGAACACTTACTACAATACCCATTGTTCTACTACAGAGACTGTAAGAGGCACAGAAATTATACATGGATTTTTTGGCGTGCCTAAATAACAATCGCATTGTATACTCGAAATACAAACAAACGTGGTAAGAAATATAAACACTAATAATATTTTCGATAATATACATTTCTCGAAAACACAAACAAGCTTGGAAAGAAAGATACAATATTTTTATAACATAACACAATATTAAACAGCTACATTGATGTTGTAAGTTGTCTATGTTGACTTTACATTGGATAGTGATAATACACTTGTAAAGACATGCATTGCTCTAATATGTAACTTACTTATATACTTATAATAGCAGATGAACATATTGTATGTTCGAGGAAGCCAGAATCCATCTCTGGAATGCTGTGTGGGGAGTTTTTCGAGCTTGTGGCTAGGAATGGTTACAAAGCAATATGAAATATATTCATATTTTGGTATCTGTTGACACTACCAAGACTGGTCCCACCTGACTAAGCTTTCAGATCAATTTCTTTGAGATTTTTTATAGAATGAGATTACAGTCTGGAAAACTTCACATTAGCGTTCGCACAGCCACCCTGCTGGCGTCCCAATCAGGGTGGATTAGTGAGATGACGTTGAAGTCAAGGGTGTTTCTAAATGGTGGTAGAGCTAGATGAGGCGATCATAACAGTTGTAGCAACGCCGATTGGTTCAGCAATATCCAATAGTTTCCAAATATTTAAGAGGTCTACGCCAATTAGGAGGAAACGTCTGTGAACACTTCCCAATTGAGAGTGGCCAGACCTATTCACAAAGTGAATATGGTCAGGTTACACCAAGCTATTCCTGATTCTCTTAACAGACATGCGTTTCTATACAATTATAATCCAAATGGAAAGTATTAGTATAATCATTTTTGCAACTATTTAGTCAGCCTAAGCAACATTCATTCATGCCAGTAGAAAAATGTTTGCCTCTAATCATATGGGTTATAATACTGATTACATTTTACAAATCAAATAGCTTGTTTTAGTTTAAATAAACATTTAATGAAAGATCAAGTCTATCTCCTCTGTCGAATTTAGGCAGTAGCAAACAGGGAAAAAAAGCATTACATGACTAAAACACATCATGAGTGTCAGGGTTTGATGGTAGCCTGACATGCTTCCTGGGGTTTCTCCTTTTAAACTCATCATTTACATTTACTCATGTTGGACTTTGTCTGTGTCTTGTCATTACACATACCTGGTGCCCATTCCCACAATTAGCTTCAGTATATGTAGCCCTCTGTTTCTCCTTGTCCTTGTCGGTTATTGTTTGCTGTCCTGGTGAGTGTATGCTGTCTGTTTTTTTAAATCAATTAAACTTTGTTGTTCTAATCCCAACTTGAGTTTGGTGTCTGCCATCGTACCCACTTACCTTGTGAAAATGATCTTATCTAATAGGCCTTAAGGACATAAGCATTACAACCAAGTTTGTTAGTCATTATACAAAGTATGTGCATGCATAATTACCACAGTGTTTGTCAATTTTGCCTACAGATTGACCGGTAGACTAATCATCACTATGCGTTTTCCCAAATATATCATTAGCCTATAACAAACAAAACAGTGGCAGCGGCATCTATCAGTTTTTTACATTTTGATCGTCGCATTACTTGCAAACCATTTAAGTCCACTGATGGTACACGTTCTCCTCTTGTGTAAGTGGTTGAGCAACTAAGCTTTTAATGAATAAGATTTTAGACTATTTAGTTTTTCTTAACAAATTATGGAAAAACCTAGAACCTATAGTCTAGGTCTTAATTTCTTATTTTTAACCCCAATTTTTCATTAGAAACAACCTTCTCCGTATATTGGCAACTGAGCGCTGCGCCGAAAGAGGTATTGTATTTAGATGTTGATTGTCAAATTGTGTATTAATTAAATTAAAATAGATTACTTAGTAAATAGGATATTATTTTTTTGAATATTTTAAGTCCTAGAAGGCCGTAATGATTCCCCACAAATTTTCAGGATACGGGTGACAATATTTATGAGCCTATTTTCCACCCAGACTAGTTAAAACAGGTTTCAACTAAAGTTTATTGCTAACAAATTTCTCACCATGAAAAACATAATGAAGTGAAATATTCCATTAGCAACTTAATATCATTATGTGACATACAAAGTGTTTGTTTGTCAATACTAATTCTGTTCACAAAGTTTTACATGGAGTGGAGATTGTGTCTCTTGAGGTTCTTATCATTGGTGTCAGCCAGGTGGCTGATTTGTTACATGTGGGTGACAGGCCGGACCTCATTATGCCTTTCTCAGATGCATAGCAAAAGGGGTCATTGGGTCATTCTGTGTTCCAGAGGCTTTATGAAGAGGGGTAGTGACGTTTGTCTGCATTTTACAGTTCTCAGAGTCTCCTACTTATTTGTTAAAAACAACAATGCTTTTAACATTTGTTTTCTGTTGCTATTGGCCTGTGAGCATGGGCCCTGCTACAGTGGTCAGTAGGTGTCTGCTCCAAGAATCGGCATGCCACGGTTGACTGATCTAGATAGGGCCCATGCGATAGGAAAACTTTAAGCTGGTGTTCTGCAAACCAAGTTGCGGCATTCTTTGGACTGAGTTTTAGTACGATCTGCTAACTGAAGGCCAAGTTTCATGTAACGGGGAATGTCAGAGACAGGCCACAAAGTGGGTGTGCTAAGACCATTTACTTATCCTGTCAGAATTAAGGAACTATAGGCAGTCTTCTACAGATTTGCAGTCAAGGTTTGTAGGACAATATGACCAACGGCTTTCTGCCCAAACAATCAAGAACAGACTGCACAAAGCTAATCTTTGGTCTCAAAGGGCTGCCAGGAGGCCTGCCATTACTGCCCTTCACCATCAGGCCTGTTTGCGCTGACGTCTGCAACACGTGCATCTGAACATGTGGAGACGTTATGTTTAGCGATTAGTCCAAATTCTGCCTATGCCACTTGATCGTAGGGCCAAAGTGCTGATTGCTGTTTCCCCGATAGAGTAAAATATTTTGTTGTAGGCAGTGTGATTGTGTGGGGTGGCAGCTTACTCACCGGAAAAACTAGGCTTGGCATCATTGATGGCAATCTCAATGCAGAGAGATAGAGATGAAATTCTGCAAACAATGGCAATCCCAAATCTCTACAGTCTGAGACAAAATACCCTCCAAGATGACAACTCTTGCCTCCACAGAGCAGGGTTTATTAGAGACGGCCTCCAGAATTTGGCAGTGGAGAGGATGGAATGGTCTGCCATCAGTCCTGACCTGACCATTTTACAAAAGTGGGATACTGTAATCTTGGGCGTGCTGCTGGTACCAGAGAGACCAACACAACCACGTTGGCTGACTTGCGACAAATGCTGGTTGAAGAATAAGATGCCAACCCACAGCAGTGTGTGGCCAGGCTGGTGACCAGCATGAGAAGGAGGTGCCAGGCTGTTGTGGCTGTGTATACTGTAGGTTTTCCACATGTTCTTTTTTCATACTTTAATCATCTTCTGCTGATCATCCCACAAATGCATGTTCCTTACAAATGTGAACCATTTAAAAGAGAAATAATCAGACTTCCAAGTGATATAAGACTTAATTGTCAAGAAACATTGTTACAACAAAAAAATCTACAAAACACTTCTTTTACATTTTGTGCAGTTAGTATTTTTCAGTATATAATCTTGTGAAGCCAAAGACACATTTCCAGAAATATTGTTATATTGTATTTGGCTTCTATACGCCATATTAAAATGTCTAAGATAACATGTCCTTGCGCTAGCCTCTTTGCAGCATGCTTGTTTATATTAGCACATAACTGCCTGATCACATTGATGCTGAAAATCATCTGAAACAAATCCGTTTTGTTTTATCCAGCTGTACTCCAGTGGGCCTGGCAGGGGCAAATCTGGGGAGATTGGGTGCCATGTCTGGAATGCTTTCTGCTTTCCAGTGCTGTGTTCGGAATTTATATAACATAATTGACATAAATCAGTCCACTGAGCCAAAAATGTTGTACTAGACAGAGTTCGAAACGTAACCATTATTATTACTAGCATAATGCTTATCCAAATGAGGCATCGAGGTACCCTGTGAAAGTGGCGATAGTCTAGTCTAATAGTAGACAACACATTGAGGAGTGTCAATTGTTTATGTGACAGGGACACACTGACTCAGAATATTTGAATATCCGTTTTTTTAATGACACCATTTTAAGCACCAAAAGACTGTTCTTTATACTGAACTAGATTAAAAGATCAATAAAATCAAAAGATCTGACATTATAAACAATTTAACAGTATGCTACTAGTATGAATTTTAACGTACAATATTCCTCAAACTGCCTAACCCTAGCAATTACTAATTAGGACCTCACGCAACTGAGTGACTAAGGGTGCGAGGAATTAGGAACCCCATGGAACCAGGGCTGGAACCCCACAAGTGGCGTGTGGAGCTTGGTCATCTTCCAGATTGTGCATAGTATACAGTACATCTAGAAAGTATTCACAATGCTTCACTTAATCCACATTGGTTTTTTTCAGCCTTACTACAAAATGGATTAAAATCTTTTTTTTCCATCAGAATTCTACACACATTCCACAAAAAAAATTTGCACATTTATTAAAAACAAAAAACGACCTAGAACGGACAACACTTTTAGCTAGACAATTGCCAAACATTTGATGAAATTGTGATACGTCAGTATTTTGACATAATTTTTATTCGTCTTACAAACAATTTTTGCACATTTATTAAAAACTAAAAAGTACCTAGAACGGACAACACTTTTAGCTAGAAAATTGCCAAACATTTGATGAAATTGTGATACGTCAGCATTTTGACAATTTGTATTCGTCTTATTGTGACAAATAAGCCTTTTGCATAAGCGTCACTTGATGTTGATTTCATTAGACTGGGCTGCTCCAGCTCTTTTTAACATGACTTTAATAGGCTACAATATGACCACGATCTCTGGCCAAACAACTGTCAGATAAAGCGCTGAAATGGACTCAGGAATTTGATACATTTTAATCTTAAAATTGGGTAACTCATAACCCTATTAATGCAAAACGAATTATGCATTTAATTGCTTTCAATACATTATTATCTCAACCTTTCCACCTATGGAAGATAAATAACCTTCAACCTACGCAGGGAAG
The DNA here is from genome assembly GCA_025399935.1 of Amblyopsis rosae. Classification (NCBI taxonomy): domain Eukaryota; kingdom Metazoa; phylum Chordata; class Actinopteri; order Percopsiformes; family Amblyopsidae; genus Amblyopsis; species Amblyopsis rosae. Next base: position 2,845 of record JAODTR010007067.1, on the reverse strand, counting down.
TTATTGAGACTAAAAGAGAGATGTTGTATGAATTGTTTGCCTTATTAGGCTAATCTAATACATTACAATACATATAGGCGTAAGGATTTTGGGGAAAATATCCAGTTGTGATTTTCCTGACAGATATTGTAATTGCAACAATTAATAATAAAAAATATATATATATATATACATACATACATACATATATACACGCACATATATATATATATATATATACACACACACACACACAAACACACACATATATATGAATATATTAGTTCATTTATTTTAAACTTCATGTATTTTTACTATTAATCTTTTAAAATTGCATTTATTTATTTATTAATATATTTTTATATACATTATTTAAATACAGTGCTCTGCTTCTAGTGTTTCCTCACTGCTGATTTGAGTGTTATGCTATGTGTGTGGTGGTGGGGTTGGGTTTGAGTATCTGGGGTTTCGCCTTGACCATCCTTTTAGAGTTGGGGCATGGGATCTTGGGCTCCTTCTCCGGTGCTTCTGTTTTAGTCAGAGCATGGGGATTGGGGGATGTTGGGGTTGTTGATTTGGGCAGTGATGTGTTGGGTGAGAATCTTGGCTATCCGTGAGGAACTCGCAGTAAAGCCGCTGTTCCTTTGTATTGAAAGGAGCCAGTTGAGGTGGTATGGGCAACTGCTAAGGATCCCCAGTCAGAGCTTTCTAATGTGGCTCGGGAAAGGAACGATTGGGGTCCCTTGCTAGAGATGCTGCCCCCGCGACTCGACTCCGGATAAGCAGGAGAAGATGTACGGATGTATGTTTTTTTTTGTGTTTTACTTACTTTGCTATTATTCTCCTGGAAAGTGAGTTTAGCCAGATTGATGGCCTAAGATTTGTTAAAAATAGTGATGTTGTCACGTTGCAAAGAGGTGAAGACCCAAACATGAGACATGTAGTCATAAACCAGAACAAGGTATATTCAAACGAGCAAAAAGGCTGGAACACAGAGAACAACGCATAAATTATCAATGACCGCCAAGAGAATGAAGCACACACTGGGGTTTAAATACACAAAGAAAGACAGTCCATAGGGCAACAGCAACAAGGAACAGGTGCAACACATTAGACATGATTAACCAGACACAGGTAGAAATAACGGGAAATAACGGGGCATACGGCAGGGAGTAAAAGAACAACAGGTCTGAAACACAAGGTAAACACAGGTCATGACCAGACTAGCACAGAACAGGGATCACAATACATTACAGATGTAAATGAACAACAATTATAACTGTTACCTCCCAGGTTAAGTGGAGTTAATGTCCTGTTATCAAGACATAGTTTAATAGAGGCCTTTAGAATTCTATCATTATGTGTAGTGTTGTAGAAGATTAGTGACAAATCTTGTTCATAATGGTTTAGATTGCTAAATTAGTATGTAACATTGTCAGTCAACACATATCATAATACTTGTTTACTCCAGAAGTATACAGTATCTGAAGAAAGTCAAGCTTTTTTGAAAAGATTGTTAAAATAATGATTTCTAGGACCAATTCCAGTTCTAATACCCTGGTATGAGAACAAACAACATACTGTACTAAAGCCAGTTTAAAAAATGCTCCCTGCTTAATTAAAATATATGAGAAAACAATTAGATCTGACTCAATAGACACTTTCAGGATAGATTCACTTTTTCATAGTTGTTGGAACTGGACGACATACCCCCCTTTTTTGTCCGCACTACATTAGCTGAGAATGATATTTGTTCTTACATTCTTTTGATGTACTTTTGAAGCCATACGCAGGAGTTTATAAATCTGAGATTGAGTAAATTATTTTGATATCGGGGTTTGAGAGCCCCCAATGCCTTTTTGACTTCCCTGATATATACCATGTATGCTTTTTAAGATGTTTGAGGAGTAAAACATTGAGAACAACTACTTTATATGGCTGCCCCCAGGAATGGGCAATATTTATGATACATGTATTTTAATTACGTATTTGAAATATATAATAGTATTTTGTAATTTGTATTTGACAGTGTTGTTGAAAATGTCTTTATATTTTGTATCAAAATACTTGTGTTTTGTACAATTGAGTTATTAATTTTAACATAGGAAAACAAATGTTTGACTTACCAAGCACAAGCACAATAATACAAATCTTCTTAATCATCGTTAAACATCGATGTGCCTTCTGAAATGATAAAACAATGGAGCTCGTAAGTAATATTACCATATATGGACTTCTTTATCAAACACTATTATATATCAAGATATGCAAGAAATAATTTCAGAAAGACTGTTCTAAGCTTTGCTAACACATTAATATACAATAATACATTGTATTTATTTATTTTCCTAATAAGAGGCATTTATACTGTATGTAAAAATATATTGACCATAAGAATTACAGAATTGAACTATTAACGCCGTTAGAAAAGTACGATTAAAAACATACAATGTTAAAGAACTGTAATAAAAATGTAGATGAAAATACCATTTGGAAATCTCATTTGATTCCAAATGACACGCTGACGTTAAACATGTTAATGTTGGTAAGATCAAATTATTCAAAATTTTAATTAATTCTTTGAGTAAAGAATATTTCCTTCAAATATACTTTTTGGGAAATATGTTTGGAATACTCTCTTCCACATGTATCTATCTAATTTCAAATGAAAAGTTAAAATATTCAAATAAAAAAAATAAAAATAAAAATAATATCAGGCTTTTTATAATACTACTACAATTACTACTACTAAATATGAATATTATTATTATTATTATTATTATTATTAGTAGTAGTAGTAGTAGTAGTAGTAAGAATCATTATAAAAATACACAAATATTAGCTCCATAATATATTCTGAACTCAA
>JAODTR010007066.1:0-31250 GCA_025399935.1 Amblyopsis rosae | reverse complement strand
TTGGCATGCCTGTGTCAGCAGGAGTAGACACGCCCCCTAGCCACTACTAACCCTTCAGCAGTGCAGGATCCTCACACAGCAGCCCCATTCGTTCCATTGACATACTGTGACAACCGTGGTGGGAAATCTAAGATGGGTCTTAGAAATACGTTTAAAAGCGGAGTCATTCTTGCTAACTCCAAGCTCAAATCAAAACAGTATCGCTCCGCGGTCCTCCGCGGCGCCGCCTCACACGTCGAAACGCATTGTGAAGCAAAGCGTAGCGCTATGGCTTTGTTGACGTGAGCGGTGTTCACCACTTTGTTTATGTGCCCATGTATGGAGCCAGGGCTGTGTAGAAGTATCACATTAATTTTTCAACACGCACAGAGAACGGTAAACTAGCGAAATGCGAGGAGATAATTGTTGAATTTGACATAAAAGTGTATTAGCTTAGCATTTAGCTTAGCATTTAGCTTGCAATAGCTGACTACCTTTAAAGGCTCCATCGCAAGAATAATGAGGATTTTAGTGTTGAGAGTTCCAGTGCATTGTCAAAATAAGGTTGGATGTACTCAGGTTCTATGATGTAGGGGGGCACTTTTGGTTGGCGGCTGTTTTGAAATGGGTCTCTAAGAGACTGGTTGTAGGCTTTCTCTAATATAATATTATATACTCGACCGACTTCATACGTTTGTTGTAGAACAAAATGTGCTTGTAACAGCGTATTGGTGAAGTTTTAACTTGGCAGTAGACGAAAAATGCTTTTGGTAAAATGGCTCCGCCCACAGTGGTCTTCAAGGCAAAATTGAAGGTCGGTTGGGAGGTTGGGAAAAGGTCCATGGGCGAGGCAGAGTTTGATGGACAGATGTAATGATGGAAGAACAGAGGTGAAATATGAAAGTGTTTGTTGCTGGAGAAGGAGGGTTGTGGGATAGAGGAGTAGTAATGAGAATACCGCCATAGTGAAACCGGTTAAGTCTTCAACAAGACGCTTCGCTACGTAATCTATATTCAGATAGGACTTCTTATTTCGGATTGTTTCATTATTATACTTTGATATTTAACATAGGTGTTTAAGGGAGAATATGTAACCACACTCACTAAAAGTTGAATTTGTTAAATGAAGTTAAATGAATTTGTAAAATGTTTTGCGTGTCCTGAGTAAAGGCGTCATTCTGAACCCTGCCTGGTGCATTTCCTCATTAATTCAACACCGCTTCTACAAACTACACAGTGATAGTGAATTTCATCCCGTGCCTTTCAAAAACCTACAGGCCTCTCTGCTCTTCTCCTCCTATGCTTGTATGTTCTATTTTCGCAAGACCCGGTAAGTCTGGCTTCCAAGGCAGACACGTCGGTACATTCTCCTTGACCTTAGCCACTCATATCTCTCCCCAGCCCTCATCGCTGCTAATGGTGGAGCCAGCAGCACACTACACACGCCAGACCTTATGCTATTCCTAGCCAATGACTTAGATGACAACCAACCATGCTCAAAGCTGAAATGCCGCAGACACCCAGACAGATCCCCAGCAATCACGGGCAATTACGCTGTCAGCGGTATGCACCCTTTAAAAGCTCATACGTCAATGTTCGTCTGCACACAGATGCTTTACATGCATTAAGCATGACCAGGTCTCAGTTCATGACTGACGTTCTGTTTTTCTGGTCTCTGTAATTCACGTGGATCTGTGCATGGTTTTGCGATGGGCGTCATTGACATCACTGAAATTAAAAGGTGGTCAAATTATCTGTCTGGGAGTCATGCTGTGTGTCTTTGTGGAAATCTTAATACAGACATCTCTTTAGTATGTATAAAAGAAAGAAAAAAAAAAACGTCTATGATGTCTGTGGACATGGTCCCAGGCTGTTGGTCTTCTAAAAGATTCATCAAAGTCGTCATCCACCTAGCCAATTGAAAGAAAAACCACGGGGGTCTTTGCCTCGACAGGTTGGTCGATTCCATCGTGACCAATGTGCGATAGTGAATGAATGTTAGAGGTCGCCGTCACCGATTCAGCAAAACACATCATCAAGTCACGATGCAAGTAAATAAATAATTCCTTTTTACTAGCTAGAGTAGGGTTTACTCACTGATACGTTTTGTACTGTAGATGAAGCGGTAAATATGGAAATATCTAAATTACAGGCATAGGGAGGAATACAGTGTCTGGCACATACATCACAGTGCTGCATGTAGGCTAAATATATAAGGTAACGGTGCTTCTATGGTCACGTACACATGATAGCAACATGTGTTCTCTGCATCTAACCCATCCCTAAAGGGAGCAGTGGGCATCCACTGCGCAGCGCCTGGGGACCGACTCCAGGTAGAGGCCAGTGTCGCAGGTCAATGGCACTGACTGGAGAGAGTTAACCTAACATGTTTTTTTAGATAGTGGGGGAAACCGGAGCTTACCCCACGCAGACACGGGGAGAACATGCAATCTCCACACAGAAAGGCCAGAACGGCCGGGGTTAAAAACCCGGGACCTTCTGTCTGTAAGGCCACAGTGCTGCCCAGTGTATTACTAAAGTGCTCTTGTTGACTCGACAATAGCCATGGCAGTGATTTCCAGCGTTTTGTTCCCATTCTGGTCATGCAAATAACTAGCAGACGGCTGAGCTGCTCTTTACTTTATTTTATGAATTAACTGAAATTTGTTCTTCCGTGTTGACTAAGCTTAGAGGCGAGGGGATTTCTGCCAGCTTGAGTGAATTAGTTTTCACACAAAGCGCCCATGTGCACACGGATGCATTGTGCCCACATCTACAACGTGCTAGCAGGCACACACCATTCATTGGTTGCCCCGGTCTGGTCTGCCCTGGTCTGGAGTGCAGACTGTGTCCGGGGGCACTTTGATTTACATACGAGACGACCAACTACATAACTCAGAGGTCTTCAACGGTGGGTCCGGGACCCCTAGGGGGTCCTAAGAAGTACTGCAGGGGTCCTCCAAAATAATTTTCTTCCAAAAATCTAAATATCAGAAAATATACATAAATACAACCTGTGCTATAAATATATACATCTGTCAATAGTTATTTGAATGGCTTAGTTTCCTACTTTTATACATGATAATATAGGCTACCATCACAATATTGTTGGCCCGGCAACTAAATATTTTATACCTTAGTGATAGGGGGTCCCTTTACCGTGTTTCTATCAGCCAAGGGGTCCTTGGCCCGATAAATGTTGAAGACCTCTGACATAACTGAATGACCAAGTTGAACATTAGACTTACACTTACACTGAGGAATTAGTTGGTTAACTTAATGACAAGACTCTGGCTGTTTGCAGGTTTTGTAAGTATGTTAAATAAGTAGGCTACGGCTACTGCTTAAACTAGATGGAGAAACTGACATTTGTAAACATGGGGTTATGTTTAGGGTTAACCCTAACCATAACCAAAATTACGAATACAGACTTGTGAGTGACAATAACAGCCAAGGGAAAACGATTTCCTCACTTCCGCAAAAGTGTTGTCAAGCTTACAGGTGTGTATGTATCAGACGTTCAGCACACAGTTGCATATGTGACGTAGTGCCAATCGACAAAAGATTGAAAGGGACTCACTTGTTGACAAGTGATAATTAATGAGCTGTTGTGCGTTTAGGTGACAATGATGCATCTTTGCATATTTAGCAACTTGTTTAGACGACACTAGTTGCACCTGCATGCCACATTCCAAATTAAATATGCAAAGATCAGAAAAACAGACCAAGCCTGCTATCCTGGCTAGGATATATCCAGTGTGTGCTGATATGGCCATGACCCATTGTACGCAAAGCAGATCATAGTTTTAAAGTTTGGACACTAATTGTAAGGTAGATTTTTTAAATTCAGTTAATATCTATTTCCGGTCTGCTGGCTGCCCTTTGTGAGCGCATGCTGAAACAATAATCCAGTGTTTCTACGCAGACCTGGCTCTGTAAATGGGAACACAAGCAGAGTGGTTCAGACCACATCACAAACCATTTTCCCAGCTTTGGCAATGCGTTTCCAATGTGGGGTGCTGGTCTTCCAGGGGAGAAACCTGTAGGGAAATGTGTTTTTGTTATGAGTTCAAGGTTCAAATATCAACAAGTCTTCTCTAGAATGTCTCCCTCCATGCCTTTGCCATTATTTGACAATGTAAAAATGAGTAAATCACCAAGAAAACGACCTTGAATACAGTAAGTAGGCACATCCAAAGGTTTGACTGGTACCGTATATAATAGCGGTAGAATAATATTCAAGTGGTGTTTCAGGTTGGAGGTTTCCTATTTGAAAAGGGAGGTGTTGGAAACAAGAAACAGGATTCGCATCCTTGAAGACCAACAGATGAAGCCAATGAATATTCACCACTGGAGAACTATTCAGGTATGAGAACTGGGAGTGGGTTTGGGGTTGTACTCTTGGGTGGGAGTGTGGCCTATGTCTGAGACAATGTTACGTAAAAATGCAGAAGGATTTCTGAATGATGCTTTAATTAATTCTATTTTTTCTTCAGACGTGTCTAATGGTGAGTCATACTCATAATGGATTTTTGTGCACGACAAAGAATTGATCTTCCAAATTGTCTTATTGAGAAAATGATTAATGCTCTGACAGTACTTGCAGCAGAGCTAGGACGAATCAATACAGAATTATAATAGAAAGGGGTTAACCATTGACAATGGAAGGAATGATATTTGCCACTCTCCACATACTGTACATGACATAACTGCACTCCATTCAAGAGCCATTGAGAACCCACATCCTGCAGCTGTTGATAAAGTGCTACTGTAGATTACTTTGGGCCTCATGTACAAACGTGTTAGCTCTCGTTTGAGGCATAATTATGTCGTACTTTGCGCCTAAAAACATTGGCATTGTATGCACGAATAGCACGCACATGGATAAAACGCTATTCTGCCTGCTGAAAAAACCCAGGACCGCAAAATGCACTTTCCTATTCATGCATTTGCATTTACGGGAGGGTCGAAGGGAGATTGGGTGTGTCGCACAAAATTATGGAAGGAGATGCGCAAGGATAGAGTGATTGAGTGTATGAAAACTGTTAGTTTTGCAGTGAAAATTCTCCGTCTTTGCAAATCAGGTGTTAGGCTGCGGGCACACATACGCAAATAAAAAACTGACCAGGCGATGGACCGCCGTCTTCCGGTGCGAAATGCAGGTATTGCCGTGTCGAATGCCGGGCAGGCAGGCTGTGACAAGGAATTCCACTTCCTTGTTTTGTAGTTCATATGGACACATGAACATCAGCGGTTTTTACAAGAGAGGGTGATGTTTTGCGAAGAGATAATGTGTAGGGGGCAGTTTGCAATTATCATTAGAAACATTGTACAATCCGGGCAGGTTAGACGTATTTCTGTAGTTAGACACCGGTGCAGCTTAACCAAACTCCATTTAGTTTCAGTCTCAACCACATACTTTCTGTTGGTTGAGCCTACGAAATAAGCGATCAAAGTTCAGCTGTGTTGAACTCCAGACCAAGTGGAGATTCGATTTTGCTTCGCCACAGGAAGCGCAGGTTTTTTTCGCCCCTTTGCTCGAATAGAGTGGAAGTGAACAGGAGGCGCGTACCACCAATTTTTATAACTGCTGCGCCCGGCGCGTCGGGTCTTCTTCATATAATAGAATGCACAAGGCCTGCAGAATGGATCGGGAGTGATCGGGACAGAGCAACGATTGCATACCCCAGTTGTGAATATTTTCAGAATAGGCATTGCCTAGTTGCCATGCTTAACAGCTAAATTCAGCAGAATTTAAACATAAATTGCCTATTTCTGTGTCTGTGCGATTGTCAGAAACCTCCCGTTCAAATAACATGTCACTTCACGTCTGTGCTGTTCTCTTTAGAGGCTGGTAGATTTTAAAAATAGGCCTACACATACGTCCTTGATTTTAAGTTGCGCTAATAATTTTTTTGTTATCTACCGCATACCATCTATGGCCAAGAGATGGCACTGCACTCATGACATTTGATACTTGTGATGCTGACAAATAATGTAAATAAATATGCCTTATAGACCGAAGCAGATGTAACTGTGACTTATAGAACAGAGTGACTTATATTTGTCTTCCTCACACCAGTGGGACTAATAGTCTGGTAATGAAATTGTTATAGTTTTTAATTTAAAATATATTTCCGTCCAACAATCTAGTTCTTAATTTGCACATTTTAAATATGGGAAACTATTTTAAAGTAGCACACAACAAACTCGTGGTCACATTTTGCCCTCAAAGTCAATGTGCAAAACTACGTCAAACGACACTTTTATGTTTGAGTGAACGATGAAAGATCTCTTTACAGTGGCTGTAGAAGGTAAGGTCACAACTCCTGTGTCTATGATGGCGGCCATTAACCTTCTATAAATGACTTCCCCATAGGCCACTGATCCTAACAAATACGAGCTCATCCAGAAGATTCACTGTCTACAGAAGTTCCTGATCACCAAGACCAAAGAGGTGGTGGAAAAAGAGGGGTTGTTGCAGGTAAACACTTGATACACTGTCACTAGTGCTAAAGCATGCACAACGCACACACACGCATACGCACATACACACGTGAACGCTCGCGCGCACACATAACACCTAGATTAATCTGTCTCACCCTATTGGCTCAACAACATGGGGCTTTCCCACAAGGGCCCTGGTTGTAAACCACTGCAGCAGGTCACAACACACAAAATCAATGGCAATGCTTTTGGGAGAAGAGAGCAATTTCTTCTCTATTTCAAACAGGACGCACTGCCTTTCAGTGCTTAAATAAACGTTTGACTGCTGATGGCAAGTGGCTGGTGTGGCAAGACATCAACGCTAAGTGCTTTACATTTCACAAGGTTGGCGCCTATCAGGGTTGACACTGTGGCTAACTGGTTTGCTGTGTTCACTCATTCTCGCTTATGATTGACACTGCTTTAACCATAGAGGTGTGTGAAATAACAGCAAAAGCTCACCTGAAATGTTTTCTCCAGCCCGCTGTGAAGAGCCAGCCGGACAGTTCTTATCAGTCGTACTGAAGCGATGAGTACTCGCTCGAGGTCATCCTGGATTGCACACTATTTTCTCAAATATTTCCCATGCAAAGCGTGACAAAGTCGGACCGTTTTCCCTGGCCTGTTGCCAGACTTGCAGCTGATTGCATCAATGGTGCCAAAGCCGTTGTTCTGTTTGTCAGCCCTCGTTGTTGGTTTCTTTTACAGCTAGCATCAAAACGCGTGACCTTTGACAGATGTGGACTGGTGGCGTTCCGCGTTCGAGCCGGACGGTCTGTTTCACACACTGGGCCCGAACCAACGCGTTTTCTTTTTCTTTCTTTCATCGATGTGGGTGGGAAAGAAGAAGGCCAAGCGAGCCATTTTCCTTAGTTAATACTCCTTCTCCATTACCCTCCCGCGGCCTCCCATTGTACCATTTGCCTCAATAATCGAATCGTCTGTGTGCCGGCTAACACAGACGAGTTCCCTGACATAAGCCGGGGTGAGATTGCATCTGTGTGAGGTTCGTTAACGCAATAGTTAATGTCTGTCGCCAGAATTACCGGGCCGATATTCCCCGTAATGATCTGACAACAACACCAACACGGAAAGGAGAGAGACTGGAGAGGGAGGGGAGGGGGGGGGGGGAGATGGATGAAGATGGCAGGAGAGAGAAACAGCGAGCGTATAAAGGAGGAGGGAGATGGCGTGTGGGTGTGTGTGTGTGTGTGTGTGGGCAGGCTCTATATGAGGCCTCTGGCGTGAACTTGTTGACAGGTTGGTGTGTGCAGCGTGTATCCGAGTGTAGCCGTACTTTGACTACCTGCAGAGAAATAATGAAATCGCCCACACACATACACACACACATACACACACATGCACACACAAAACACTGTCCTGCCCTGTGTTACTCTGACCACACACACTGTGAGAGACGCAGATCTCCTCTTCACACACCTAAAGTGTGACTGCACCCTAATATGTGTTTTTTGTTTGTTTGAAAACTAAGTAACAGGATTGATCTGTGATGCGACACATCAGCGCTGGTGAAAATATTGACAATATCAGCGTTTTATGGGCTGACAACAACTACACGTCATATCCGATCAAAATCACCCCAGGACCTGGTACACTTAGTGCACTCATATGTCATCAAAGTCTCTGCCAACCACCTGTGCAGGCGCTGCTTCAGCCAGGAGACGTAACCATGGGGATGTGACAGACAACAATGGCGGCAACGAAAGCGAAAGTTTTTTTGTTTTTCGGTCATAAAATAATCTATAGGCTCTGATTATTCGCAACCAGAGCCATGGAAATAACAGAGTTACCCCAATGGATTCACATGGTTCATGGAGAGGCAAAAATGTTCCCGGAAGTGTTTGGTGGGCTATTTGAATATATATAAAGATATATATCTTCAATGTTTGGTAATTAGTAGTCAATAAATGCACCGATTTACATTTAAAATATAATTTATAGGGTAATTTAGGTATTTAGGCTAACTTCCGGGAACTATTTTGAGGCTCCACGATCCGCCATTGCTGTGAAAAAAAGGTCCATTGGAGTGAACAGAGATGACACGACTCTCTCTCTACATGGCTGTGGTCACAAGGTATATTCTGCCAGGCTACAGTGTAAATGAGCCTGTGTGTGTTGTGGCCTCTTTTGAGCACTTGACTAGCGTTTGATGCGGATCTGTTCATTTATTCACTAGGCGGAATGGAACCGCCAGGGCAAAATAAATCAGGGGATATGAGCCCATCTTTCAGTGGTGAGCGAGGGCAAACTGGGTGCAAACCAGGCTGCCTCCAGGGCTATGTTTATTTTGACATTAGCCTAGCGTCCATGGGCTTGTGTGTCAGGGAAATGCAATAGGCAGCAAGCAGGGAAGGAGAATATAGAAAATGCCCTGCATCAGCAGCCAGATATTCAGGGGTTAGTTGTTGTTGATTTTCCCTCTAAATCGCACCGCTGGCTTTCAGAAGTCTTAAAGGCATTTGCTTCTTATCTCTCTGTCGATCTACTTTATATGAATGTCTGTATACTCGCTGTCTGTCTGTCTGCATATTTCTTTTTAACTTTGGCTTGTTCTCTCCCTCCCTCCCTCCCTGCATGCATCTCTGTGTGCACTTAAAGATGCACGTGCACAGGCAGTGTTTGTCACTCAGCAGTCCACTCAGGTTTATTGCGAGTTCCATTTTCTTGCCCCTTCTCTCTCTGCTTAGATCTCATCAAAATTCCAGTGAGCCTCAATACCGCATGTCCTGCATCGCGCACACTGCAACTTGTGAATTCCAAGGAACCGCAGGAGTGCTCTGGTCCTCCTCCTTTCTCTCTCTCTCTCTCTCTCTCTCTGTCTCTTTTGGGGGATCAGCTGTTATAAATATATATCTATAATACTGCAATCTGACCTGATTTGCATTGCTATGACCCTTGATTGCACCAATTAAAGGCAGGGTCTGTTATTCTTGAGAACGCTTGCCTAACTTTGAGCTTAAATCAAAACAAACTCCCCCAGAAGCTTTGAAACACATTGCGGATCCTAGGGCATTGTTGCGGGGAGCGATGTTGGCCACTTTGTTTGTGTTTCTATCTACGGCAGATAAGTATCTGGTTCTTTTTTTCAGCATGCACAGAGGGCAGTAAGATAGCGAAATGTGAGGAGGTACAGTATTTGGTGAATTTGACAAAGCATATTATCTTACAATTATTTTACTGACCCAATCTTTAAATCCAGGTGATGGAGAGATTATTAATGAAAGGGACAGGTGCTATGAGGGTTCTATGATCTGAGATCATTTAGGCATGAACTCTGCAAAATAATACTTTTAGTATTTATAATATTCTTTACTATTCCTATGTAATCTTCTCTGTTTTACTGAGACATGTTACAGAAACCTGCTACATCTTATTCAAATTTGTGATCTGGAATTTACTCACTCATTATGATAGCAGGATAACGATTAAAAGTTAACTCAGTCACAAGGCCTAGATTTGTCCAAATATTTAAGGGCTAACTTAACTTAAATTTGTTCCTGAAAGTATTTACAATCCACAATAGATACAGTTACGTCTTGAATGATAGAAAGACTTGGGAGATGAAAAATATGAAAAGCAATAAATACAAACTGAAAATAATCTTTTCTCCCATTTTATGACAGGCACCAGGGTGACTAAGTGTGCCATGTTTTCACCTTACTCTAGCATGACTTTTAATTAAATGTCGCCCAGAACTAGTGAGGTGATGAATGTGAGAATCTAATGAGAAAAATAAAAACTGTTTTCTTCTTCTCTGACTGAATCTGATTCGGCATGACTTCAAGTGAATTATTCAATAAGAAATATTGATAGGCCTACCTAGGAATACTATGAACAGTACAGTATGATTCCTGGTAGGCCAACATGTTCGTATGGTTCGTACATTCGTTTTTGACGTTTAGAATTTGTATTATTATTACAGGTATGTACAGTACTGTGCTGTATCTCTGAAACTGTATTATACATTTTTTTTACGCACACCTAGATCCTAGCCTGGTGTTACTAGGCCCAATATTCACTTGGTGAAAAGGTCTGGCCACGCTCCAATCGGCGTAGACCTCTGGTTAATTTTGAAACTATTGGACAGCGTTTATACAATCAGCGTTGCTATAACACAGTTATAGTTTAACTATAATTTTGACCTAGCTCTACCACCATTTTGAAACACACGCTTGACTAGTCCACCCTGATTGGTCTGCCAGCAGGGTGGCTGTGAAAACACTAATGTGCACAGGGTTTCCAGACTATTTCGATGTGTGAGGCGAGCGCCGTGGAGGGATATTGCTTTGATTTGAGCTCAAGGATAGCAAACGTTCTCGAGAATAACTAACCTTGCCTTTAACTGGCCACAAGTATATAAAGGTGGTACAACAGAACAGGAATGGTATTGTTATTCTATGAATTGCAGTTAATAACAGCGCTACTGATCCAGTGAGTAAAGTCTGTACACAACAGAAGATATGTAGTGATCTGTGGGTTCAGGGCAGTGGCATAGCTGCTGCCGGTACAGCCAATGCAGTCGCAATAGGGCCCGTTATGCTTGGGGGCCTGGTGATCCAAGCCAAGATCTGCATAATGCACACCACTGCCACTCAGGGACAATGTGTCTCCCAATTCATCGCGAACAACTAATATGTTACATGATCCCACTTATGGGTTTACAAAAATAGTATTTTATTTTGCAAATACATAAGTCTTAATGATATCTGAGTGTAGTCATGACAATAAATCTAATTATTCTGCTTAATATTATACTGTTCATTAGTTTCGATACCTACCACGGTAATGAAATTAATTCTGGGATCATTTATTCAAAGCATTGTTGTTTCTACTCCAGTTTTATGAATGAATGACAGGGAACTTACTCTATAGAGTCGATATTACTAAATATTTGGATAAGCCACGCTGTACTGTAGCAGCTAGATCTTAAGATGTCAACTTGTACAGGTAGGCTGTCCCAATAACATCTTATTACCATATGTAATTTTTCTATGCAGATTTTTATCATTGTTATATTATTGTCTATTACGCTAACTAATATTTCTTTGGAAACCATGTTCTGGTCTGCCATTGAGCCTTTTCATAGGGCCCGTACATTTGTTTTGCTCCTGGGCCCATCGTGATTTATAAGCTTTGTTGCTGGCTCAGGTTTTTTTTAATACCTGCGCCCGCTTGACCTGCAACCTCAACCACCCAAATCTGACCTGAACTGCACATCTCCAACTTGAACCTGTATATATGATCGAGGTAAAAGTCTTATTTAAAGTGTAGCTGCACCCTAAAATGTGTTTTTTGAGCTCTTAACTAAGAACTCTGATTAATCAGTGATGAGACACATTAATGCTGATGTTAATATTGACAAAATACCACTTTTTATAAAAATCTGCATTTTGCGGGCTGAAAGCTGATCTACACGTCATATCCGTTAGAAAAATCACCCCAGGATTTAGCTGGGTTACAACGGTACACTGTCCATTCACATGTCATCAAACTCAAATGTTAACGTTAATGTTGACGGGGGTCCCGCTCTCAGCCCCTTGATGTATTTTTCCTCAGAGTTGTGTAGTGGGTGGAGTCAGGCTCAGCGCTGGGGTGCCGTTACACTTGAATGCATGTTTCACAAGGGACAGCAAGTGCTGTATACATCACAGGGTTTCCAGAGCCACCGTAGGCTACAGCAAAGCGAGCAGTGTTGCACTATTTAGTTTCTGGGCTGATATGCTCACCCGCTCGCATCACTAGTACGGGGACGATGTCTACGTGTCAGTGTAGCATAGATGGCAAGTTTTATATTTTGTCTGTTTTGAATTTCTAATTTAAATGCATGGATTGTCCTACAACATCGTTACTTAGGTAGTATTATGTCATACTACTACATTAATACTACATACAAATAATAATATTATGTCAATATTGTGTCATCCCTGTTGCTCTGCTCTTCCCCCACAGCACACACACACAGTACAGAATTGAACATTGACATTGACATTTCCAGTGCATTTCCAGTGCACAGACCGAGAGGAAGCTAATAGCACTGGCATGTGTGACATGTTGACTCGTATAAATAGTATGCGGTAGAATGCTATTCAGAGATTTGGGGAATTTCACGGTGACATGCTGGTCCTCAAGACTATATCCTAGTCTCACTTATGGTGTCACCGTTATTGGCCCTTCCTCTGGTCTCCAGGTAACAGACAGCAGATGCCTGTTTCCCTGTCATTATGCTTTGATTGTTTTTTTGTACACTATTAATTACAGTCGTATCCTGCAGATGGCGCTAGCCACACACCAGGCTACCAGGAGTATAATCATATAGATGCATTACACTGATTAAAAAATATCCCTCTCATAATCACGATTGCTTTGGTTACTCATTCGGCAAAGGCCCCTTCCCCCACATTAGTTCACCACTTCATAATACATTGTATTCGTTTGTGCCTCGCTGATTTACAACACACCAACACGATTCAGATGTTTTTCTTTTTTTTATATATTTATGTCCACGCCTCCTTTTTTTCCTGCTGTGGCATTTGAAAGTCAATAAACTGCCAGTGGTTTCATTTTTCAGAGGGAGTTGCATGCTATTTTTCTACTGGTTCCTTAAAGAAACATGTTTTACTATATTATCAAATGTTGACTCCCTTTTGACAGTTTGACAGCAGTCTGCAATAAAGAAGTTATTGAGCCTCGAAAGGATTCTATAAATATATTGTTTATTCAGGACATGGGCAAGTAACAATGTCATTCATATCCCACGTATGATGATATTAAATTGGTTACTGTCATTTAAACATTTCCCACAATTCTACCATAAATGTGTGTGGCCCCATATCTATGCTAACCTGACATGCCAGAGGAATTGTTGTCACAAGTCCATCTGGGGAGTCGCACATTGAAACTGTTTGTGTAGGGCAGGTACTTTGTTGTCGATTGGATGAACCATCTGGTCGTTTTCTAACGTTTTCTCTGTCGGCACACCTAAAAAGGCCCGTGTAGCTATAAACACGACGCTGATTGGAAAGTTCAGCTACTTCTCGGACACATTCAAAATTATTCCCAGGCTTTCCAGACTGATTCTCATGGCGAAATTCAAACTGAAGCTGCAGCTGCATAGATGTGACCTCGCGAGACCATCCTGATCTCGCGAGGTCACATCTGCGCAGCTGCACAATGAGCAATACTTATCAGCTATTTGAGGTGATACTTTTGTCTCTTTGTTACTTCTCGTAATGACAGGCGCACAAATATCTCGGCATTTCAAAACAGAACAGCGTATGCAAATGGAAATAGACAGCGCAGATACTGAAAACATTTTCCTCCATCATCGCTCTGAATGCATGAAGTGAGTCAGAGAGAGTTGTTGCCATGCACTGTGATGACTCAATTTAGATGACAGGGGGATACAATACAAAGATGGCATAAAGATAGGTTTGTCTAGTTTATCTGCTGCAACGAACATTTAGCCTCCTGCTAAACATTACACGCAAACTTGTGTGCCATGTTTATTCTCATGCCATAAATGTATTCTCTCCTAAAAGTCATATTCTAGTAGTCTTTGCTGCCTCGTGTTTTTTGCTAAACTGTAAAAAGACGGCCTTGGCACGAAGCACATCAGAGGAAAGCCCCACACATGGAAACACATTGTTCTTTCATGCCGTGTTTTAGAGTGGCAAAGGATTGGAGACGTGCTCACTTGGATTAAGGTGAGCATGGTACCTATAAGGTACCTACAGTACTGTACCTATAATGTACCTACAGTACTGTACTGTACTGTAGCTACATTATAGGTACAGTACTGTACTCATTTGTGCTCCAGTCATGAGTATATAATAATAATAATAATAATAATAATAATAATAATAATCTTTATTTGTATAGCACTTTTCATACATAATTGCAGCTCAAAGTGCTTTACAGAGAGGGAATACATGCACAGCTGTGCTTCTCATAAACAAATAAAAAATTACATACAACATTAATACAAATGGTTAAATGGAAATAAAATAAATATTAAAACATTTATATGAGCTTGACAGCCACTCTATCAATCTAAGCTCCAATCTCAATCGAATGCTGCAGTGCCATGGCAAGCATGCTTGCATAATACACAATGACGCACATGCCTAATAACACTAGAAATTGATTTTGCTCTCATGATTGCTTTAATTTGCTCTGGTGTTATTATTTTTACAGTTTACATTTTTCAAATGTACTTTTGATTAAAGATACATTTTGTGATTTACAGCTACAACATCTGTTAATTATGTTTCTACATGTAAATGCATACAACACACACACACAAGAAAATAGATATATACACACACATCTAAATAATCATTCCTAAGATATCTTTCTCATACACAGCTCTCTTATCTCAGGTTCTCAAAGGGGAGTGCAGGTGAGCTGAGTAAGAGTGCATGTAACGCACTCTGAGTGAGTGTGTTTGAAGCAGCACTCTGTCAGGTAGAGCGAGAGCCATGCTAGCTAGTGTGTGTGTTTGTGCGGGGCCACGCCTCCGTTGGCGGCCCATGACTGCTATGCGTGCTTTCAGTGTCCTTCGTCCAGATCTGAAAGCATGCAGTTACCGTGACATGTCTGTCCAGAGGTCTCCATGAAAACATGTTTTTGTAGTGTGTTGAGGAGAGGGACCACAACGGGATTTAGACATTTTAAAAATATTTTTCTAATAAAAAAGAAGAAAGAAATTTGGTTAAAAAAATATGTATACACTGTTATGCTTTCAAATTCAATTTACGTGTGAGTGTGTGTGTGTGATTGGGGTTTCAAAACTATACTTTAAAATAGGTATTTTAAGGTGTTTGTGGCTAAAGTAGTTTGAAAGCCAGTGGAATGCAGTAACTGTATCTCCTTTTCTCTCTCTCTCTCTCTCTCTCTCTCTCCCCTTCCCCCCACAGGAGAAGGAGAAGCTGTATGTGGAGCTGAAGCAGATCATGCAGCGACAGCCGGGTCCAGAGGCAGCCGAGGAGCTGGAGAAGTGCAAGTGGACCCTCCGACAGAAGTCTGACATGCTGAAGGTGCTCCTCCATGCCCCATCCTCACATTCTCCTTCACCTCCTGTTAGCGTTTAGTAATCTTAGAGTAGCTGTCAGTCATAACTGAAATAAGTAATTAATTTGTCCAAAGTGGTTATTTCATTCACAAGGGACATTGGCTCCTTTTATCAGACAAATGTACATCATTTGTTTCACGTGAAGTTGTGTTTGCATTGTATGTGTGACGTTCATATATTCTTATATTCCCTCAATTGTTATATAATATATACACATTTTATATTAAGCAGTGGTTTTGATCATCTATGAACACAAGAATGAGGATCCCTATTACATGCATGAACTCTATTACTTCTGATACTGATTTAATATTGATCATTTGAGATAGTTAAACTTCATTCAGCAACTCAAACTGCCTTAGAAGTGCCAAGTGGTGAACCCTAGTGGCCAGATTGGCCATTACAAGGGAAAATTATTCTAAGCTAAACAGCATGTTCTGTTTAACCACACACTTACAGAGTTGGATTTTAAATCTACATAGAAAATGTTGTTGGTCACAAATCTTTAAATGAGCTAGGCTACATTACTATGTTACTCACATTTGCTTTTTGTGTTTAATACGCCAACAAACAGCATGGGTGTACAAAACCCTGTTTGAAGGAGAGAAGTCAACATGTGTCATGTATTTTGTGCTGTTGCCAACTTGAAAAGCTTTACTTCTGCTGGATGTGTTTCACTCAATGGCCAAACAACTATTCTGTTCTTTATTTTCCAAGTCCGGTTTGATACTAGAAGCCAGGCATTACAGAGCTATTAGTCAGTAGGTATAAACCAGTCCTCAAGTGTTAATTGAAGTAGACTAGTCGCCCCACAAATACCTGTGAGCTAAAAGCTCATAACGTTGCTGTGCTTGGCATTTGACGGCTTTTCTCATTGCATTGTCCAAGCACACAAGACTGAATTACGAGTAGTTCCTCCAGGTGCATTCTGAATATTCAGTCCTGTGAGTAAGAATCACTGGACCTGACAAGAGTGCCACACAGGAAAGGCTGAAAGTGCATAGTCAACTGCAACCAGATACTGCATTTCTGAAGACAAAGTTATTAAAATCCATTGATATGTTTAGACCACACCCAAGCACACCCATTAACTGCAGTGCTCTAGGTGTTTGCTAGTGCAATGTATGAACTCCTGTCAGGATATTGCAGTAGGCTGTAAGCTTTGGCAACAGCTTAATCTGATGTAATAGGCTAACATCATTTTTGTTCAGCGTCGCTGGCCAGGGTAGAGTTGGGCGCGTCGCTGGCCAGGGTAGAGTTGGGCGCGTCGCTGGCCAGGGTAGAGTTGGGAGCGTCGCTGGCAGAATCGCTAGCTACTGTGGCATTTGGCTGGACATTTTGGCCTTGTCCGTTTGTAACGGCAGCATTGCCATATTTACCAGCTCCTAGCACAGGGATAAGGTACAACTCTGTACTTTCCAGCTTCATCTTTGAAGTCTCAACATCCACTTCATTGGTCTCCAAGTGCACTTCAGCACTACTATAAGGTTTAGACAGTTTAAATACAACGTTTTAATCCTACAGGTTATATCAGACTGTACAACCTAGTTACCTTCTTCAGATAGATTATTTTTGGACTGCATTGACTTAAGCAGTTGAATAGCATTCCTTTCATTCCGTGACAGCCCTAAAAGGGGGAGAAAAAAAAATGTATGGTTCAAAGTCAGGCCCTTGTTTAACACCGATTAAACCGTGAACCGTGCCGTAACTCACCTTGCATTCCTAATTCAGAAAGATAATTGGAGTCGCGCCAATGTTGAACTGGTAAACACAGTCCTGCCATGACAAACATTTCAACAGGTCAAACTGCCATCCTTACTGTAGGACAAGTTACTAAGGAAGGATCTTTGAGTAAGGCCACACAATAGATTAAAAAACAGCCTCATAGTAAACAAGCAAGACAGCCTTGAGTTTTGCCTAGACCACCCTTACAGGTATTTTGTTCAATTTATGTTAAACCTTGTAAGAAACAAAAACAATGCCAGTCAACTTCTATGTATACAACTTTGACCACCATTGAATCACAGATAATTGCAGAATCAGTTAGCCATATAATTAAAAACTACTTCCTAGCTTGAATCCAAGCTAAATGCAAGATTCAGCATGGCAAGAGAAGTGTGACTAAATATCTAATTTAAGTTAAACCAACTTCACAGCTTCATAAACATGTATTGTTGACATACAAGACAATGTTATCCAACAATGAACATGCTGACTGGAAGGTAAAGAACAGGGTCAAGGTCTTTAGCAAAGTGAAACTCTAAACTGCCTCTTACAAACATCTGTAATTTGAATACAAGAACTTTGGCACCACAAACCTTCACCATACAGCAGCACAACAACAACAACAACAACAACCCCCCCCCCCCCCCCCCCAAGACTTCCTGACTGAAAGCACCATATTAATAGCGCTCCTGTCTGGTGCCACAGCTGTTTCCAATGACTGTCCTAACGAGCTGTCACATCGGATAGTTGGTAAAGCCATGGGGAAGACAGCAGACTGTGACAGGGAACAGATAGAAACAGACTGAAACAAGATAGACCGTGATAGACCGGGGAAGACCACAGACTGTGACACCCCACTTCAGAGGTCTTCAACAGGGGGGTCCGGGACCCCTTGGAGGTCCTCAGAGGTACTGCAAGGATACCTCAAAATAATTTGATCCCACACTTATTTTCTTCCAAAAATGTATATGTCAGAAAATATACGTTAACATGATTACAACCTGTGCTTTAAAATCTGCCAATAAATCTGTCAATGACTTTAATGGCGTAGTTAGTGACATTTATATATGGCACTATAGGCCGCCCTACACATTACTGTTGGCCTGGCAACTAAATATTTGACATGTGACAGATGGGCATTCCCTGTGGTGTGTTTGTAGACCGCTGCCCTACTTCAGTGCTCACACCTTACTGTGCCTGGTGTGTCTTTAGAGCTTAAATTCAGTGGACTCCCGAGTCCTGGTTTGCGCAGCTCTAGTGAACTTGAGAAAAGAGGAAGCGGGAAATGAAGCACTGGTTTATAGGTTACATGCCTGCCAGTGCCCAGAGGTGAAGCCATTTTGATGTAGCTGATTAATCATCAAGCTTAATTAGTTGTGACCGACCTCACAGACGGCTGGCAGTGGCTTAGCTTAGACATGCGCTTTCAGTGCTTATATGTGGTCTGCACCATTCGGGCCCACACTGAGCCAACTTTGATAATTGTTCCTGTGAAAATGATAATTGCTTCATATGTAATGTTTCTGGTTAATATCCTTTGTTATTTGCTCTGTTGATTTTTGCCTAATGAACTCATTTAAAGGAATAATGGTAACAAAAATGGTGCTGTTACTAACAGAGTAATGATGACAGGTCCAACTAATAATAAAGAGCTAGCAACATGTGTTTGACATGAAATGCGTATAAACAAAGTGAGGGTGCGAGATGAAATCCTCGGCGTCGGTCACGTCCTCTGTTTGTTTGATCCTCCAATGTGGTTGACATATCTTTCTTGTCCTCAGACCTCTCATTAGTAAACAAACACTGGTCAAGCGTAACTAAATATAATAATTAGTTGCATCTTAATAGCTTATAAGGCATAATACATGCAAAGGCAGACAACACTGTATACTGTATAACCTTCTGTGGTGACAAAGGGAAGCCAAAACCCTCTGATATCATCACTGAAGCCCATTAAAGTGTAACTGTGCCATGAATTGTGTTCTTTGAGCTGTAAGCTAAATAATTAGACCGCACTGTGATGAGACACGTAAATGCTGGTGTTAATATTGACAAAATTCATGATTTTATGGTCTGAAAATGTCTCTACACGTATAACATAACATTGTTTAAAAATCGCAATTGGACTTGGCTGGTTTCCAACAGAACTCCTTGTCCGCTTGTGATCAAAATCAATTAATATTAATGTGGGCCTCCTCTCAGCCCCTCCCCTCACTCAGCTTCTTGACTATGGGTGCGTTCAGTCGACTCAACGTTCTGAACGTTCAATTCACGTTTTCACCGGACGTTAAAAACGTTCTTGAGCTACTTTTAAAGCTGTTTTCTCCGTTTAATGGGCGTGGCGAGTGTGCTCAGTGACGTGTAGAAAATGTAGACACACATTTTCCAGGGTGCTTTATAAGTATTTGTGAGAATAAGTCATCGACACTATTTAGTTTCATTACCAAATGTTGCTTTTATTACATCTTTCCATCTTTAATGCATGCCTTCTCATTCTGATATGAAATGCATGACATTCTGAAATCAAATATGTTGACGCAGCCATTACGGACATATCCTTAAATTGGAACAATCTAAAGCAGTAAAACACAAACAATGGCTTTGTTGTGGTTAGCCATGCGAGTGTTGTTCAGCCCACAGCTTATAGAGCAGTGACTGGTGTCGTAAGAAAAATGTTGAACTCCCAGCCGGAAGGTCGTGGGTTCGAACCTCAGTGTTGACCTACATGTTAGCATCCTTGAGTAAGACCCCTAACTGCTCCCGGTGGTGTATGAATGTGTGTGTGAATGGGCGAATGTGAGGCAAAATACTGTAAAGCGCTTTGGATGAAAGCGCTATATAAATGCGCCCATTTACCTAAACCTGAGCCTTTACAAATATTTTTGTGTTTTACTAGGTGATAACTGCACAGATGCGGATGTTTGAATCGAAGGTAAAGGAAACACAGGAAGAGATAAAATATTTGAAGGCAGAGCTACAGGACACCAAGAAGGAGTACTTCCGTCTAAAACACCTGTCCAAGTAAGATGTGTGTGTGTGTGTGAGAGAGAGAGAAAAGTACGACAATACTACTGTAGGAAACACTAACCATGTGTGCAAACACCCAAACAAACTCATGTTGTTTGTATTAGTAATGTTAATCCGTGAAAGAGAAAAGCCATATGCAACCCACTGTGGTCTGAATGCACAACAGTGTGTTTGTGTGTTTCTAAAACAAGGCCACATGGGGACATATTAAAATCCTCTAAAATGAGCCTTGTTAAACTGTGCGAGTTGAAGCTGGTCTACTATCTATTTGCAAAGTCTACTCTCACGTGTGGTGTCGTATTTATTGTATCCCAGTTGGCACATTGCTTCGATGCACTCTTGAATGTAATCATAATGATATAATATTAATAATGCACATTACTTCAAAAAACAACACATTTCTGATACACTGTTCCAAGTTACTCAACAGATTTTCCTTCACTGGCTGTGTGATAAATGGAAACAGCCTTGTAAATAGCCTTGCCGTAACAGTCAACGACCAAAGTCTTCATCCTAAGACACCAAAAGCTTTCTAACTCATCCAAAATTGACGATAAAGGCCATTGACCAAGCTGCAATATTTGACGAGTTGGGAATGACAACGTGTTGTTTGCTTGGTAACAGTCCAGCCACGTAGTTTCCGACGCAGAACCAGAGACTGTGGATAGGAGTTTATAACTATGGTTGCGGAACTATTTGTGTTGGTGGAGCCGAATGAATCATTAAACAAACAAATAAATAATTTTCTGCTGGCGCTTATAAATATTATTTAGAAATAAAAGTGTTGAACTGTTGTATGAAAGCAATAACACACTTGAGGTCGTGCCGAATTAATATCCGCACGGCTGTAATTATCTTCGGCATTCGAGCGAATCATAGCCGTGCGGATATTCAGTCGAACTCCCTCTCATGTGTTACTGCTTAATTGTCCACTGGAGGCATACGTCCTTCATCCCTTTACCTGTAACGTGTTTACAGCAGGTGGTGCGCTGCAGTCTACACGCTCCCACTGTACCACCCGCCACAGTGGACCAAGATTTTAGGTTACGCTGAATGATTTCACATTTACGGCAGGCACCGTGTGTCCCTTGCCTGTGTTTGATGTTAACGGAAGATGACCTTCGCTGTGCTTGATGAGCAGCTGTCATTCAGATGGGGGGGAAGCTGTTGACACATTGCAAATTATACCTCACATCACAAGGTCAGCTGGGGATGAGAGAGACAGCAGAGGTTGATGACCAGCCAACCAGGGAGCCATATGTTTGTCTGAACGTTCCTTATATTCATTTTATTTATTAACATCAATGCAATGATATAAAGTAAGTAAACAACAACATAGACACATACTACTTACAGTAATAGGTGTGTATATATGAGAGAGAGATTAATAATTAAATATCAGTAAATGAAGAGTCCATCTGTTTAATAGATATACATGAGCACAAATATGTTCAGGGCTCACTGAGCTTGTTCATTAAGTCCCTAAAATATAGGCTAATTTCTTATGGCTGTGAAGAGCCACTGTGCCGTTCTATGCAGTATACTTCCATGGAATGTAAGGGGTAGACCTAATGCTATTGACTTTTCCACATTTGTGTTTGCTACCAACCAAATACAACTTCCCAAATAGGTTGGTGCCATATCAAATTGAAAAAGCGACATGTAGCATTTGTGCATGTCATGGAGCTGCCTTTGTTGTATTGCAATCAGAAATCAGTCAATTGTAAATAATGACACATTATTACGAGCATTGAACAGTCCAAGCCTCTGATGCAGAATGAAATGTTATTTTTCCCTGTGCTCTGTTAAAACCATAAGGCAGTTTTGGCCCATGTATAACATTAAAATATCATGTGCTGATACGATATGCCTGTGGCATACAGTAATAATGCCATATGTTTTGTTCCTACTGCAGAGAGTATTGTTCATGCTTTATACTGTAGTATGTGTTATAATAATTCAGCTTTGTCACACAGTTGTTACAGATTAGCAAGTGTTTTTGAGTACATCTTCAGGTAGGCTTTGTCACACTGTAGTTACAGCTTAGCAACTTGTTTTGAGTACATCTTCAGGTAGGCTTTGTCACACTGTAGTTACAGTTTAGCAACTTGTTTTAAGTACATCTTCAGGTAAGCTTTGTCACACTGTAGTTACAGCTTAGCAACTTGTTTTGAGTTCATCTTCAGGTTCAGGTCCCTAGCTTACACCTAGCGCTTTGCTAGTTTCAGACCGATACAGTTGTAATTTTCCTGTCCGACGCCCACATTGTTTATATAGCAAATGCACTTGTGCCCGCGGGTGTGCTGGACTAAACATGAGGTGTTCACTGGTCAGGCACACTGTTGGTGCATTGCTATCTTGAGGCAGCGGAATGTGGTGCAATTGACCATTAAATATCTGGTCTGAAGTCAATGGCGCAGTATATATATTCAACGGCACATTATCAAAATAGTAGTGCGTATGGGAGGAGGGGGGGAGGGAGGAGAGGGTGAAAGAGAGAATGAGAGAGGGAGGGAGAGATAGAGAAGGAGAGGGAGGGTTAAAGAGGGATAATAAAAACAGACTATGAATGAACAGGTTAGCCATGCCTGTTTTAAAATCTTGTGGCGTGGCATGTAGGCCTACCCGAGCGTCCTTCTTCCACCTCCGCAACATATCTAGACCCCGTCCTTTACTCTCATACTCAAGCACAGAAACCCTCATTAACGCCTTTGTCACTTCACGTCTGGATTACGGCAACTCTGTTCTCTCTGGCATCCCAACCAAACTCATCAATAGACTCCAATTAGTACAGAACCCTGCTGCCAGGATCCTCACAAACACAAGGTCAATGGATCACATCATTCCTATTCAGATTCAACTACACAGGCTTCCTGCTACCTCTCTGTCCTTCTCCTGCCTTATACTCCCTCCAGATCTCTTCGCTCCTCCTCTACTGGACTTCTCGTCACCCCCTTTGTTCCACTCTCACCTTTATTTTATTTTGTTTATTTTGTATATATTTCTCAGATCACATGTTTATTACTATAGTATGTTTAATTCAGTCAACAGTTTTATATCTTTGTATTTGCAATGTAAAATGTCATTGAGTGTTTAGAAAGGCATCCCAAATAAAATGTATTTTTATTATTATTATTATTATTATTATTATTATTATTACTTGCATTTGAATGAGTATGTGAGTTGCATTGACCAAACGCATGTTTTTTTTTTATGGTGTTTTGCCAGCCCTAACATTATATTTTACGGCGTTCTGATAGTGGCAATTTTGTGATCCTTTTGGCGTTCTATATTCTTTGGCTTTTATTGAACATTTATTCCGCATAGACAGACATGCTTCATCCGTTGTACCAGATGCACAGTTATTCCTCTCTTTTCTGTATCAGGTTACTGTGTTTGTTTTCTTTTTTCCACCAAAGAGTACCAAGTAAATGAAGCATGCACTTGTCTGAGAAGTTCAGTGGCTGTCTTTTATCCCGTTTCATTTTTGGCTCTAAAGAAATTACAGAGGTCCACACCTCAGTGACCTCATAGCTGGCTGCGGTCATGCAGCAGGCAGAAGAGGAAGTCTTGGCCAGGGTATCCTTCCGGAAATATCCCAAAAATGTTGAACCTTGTTTCCAGAGGCTTAATCGCCGTAAGACGATGTAGCGATGACTTCCGAGATTGAGGGGTGGTAAATACACAGTTCCGACGTCATTAGACAGTTGTTATTCCATGGCGCGTGAAATGGATGGATGACTATCACAGAGCTGATAGATGGAAATAGATGTCACTTTAGTGAATGTTTGAATGGATCCCAGTAGACCATAGCATGTAACTGAAATAGTAGCAGTACATAGCCTAATTGTCATGTTATCTGAACCAATGACTGGTAAATGTCTGTTTTTTTTTTGTACCATATCAACACTGTACCCACATCAAGATATTACTTTTTTTGTCAGTTACATCAGGAACTGGTGCATCTTTTAATCTCATGTGCAGTAATGTGCTGTAGAATGAGACTCAGAAAACCGCCAAGAATATTAATTATGCACAGGGATGTTCTGCCTCCTTGATAGATACTATATACCTGAGTCCATAAATCTATACAAATGTCTTGTCTGATCTTGAAGCAGATGATTTACAGTGAGTGGCTGGGGCAAGCATTTAAACGTTTTGACAAGGGCTTTTGAACTTTTTCAACACTAAAATCAGCTCTTACTCAATGACTTATTATGGTGATGACAGTGTGTCCAAAGGTTTGGGAGGTGGGGGTGGAACAGTCAATTCACAATGGTTGTGGGAAAAATAGCTTAGTTGTCTGAAACGAATGTCCTTTGCATCTTTTTGTCAAATGAGAGTCTGTAGGAGGACACTTAAAAGTTAAGTGTTTACTCCAATGTAGTTTTAATGTAATTTACATATTTGTATTGTCTAACACACATGTGGGATATTGCACACAGCAGCAATGAAAACACAAGCATGAAAATCCCTACATGTTCTTAAAGCTCACTTCCCCTCCTCTCTATGATTTACATTTGACAGTTCCTCTCTAACAACAATAGCAAGATCTGTTTGAGGAATACAGAAGCCCATCTAGCCACAGTTGCTAGGCTCCCAAGTGCTCTCGACAAATCAAGACTTCCTTGCATAGCTTCATTTCATTTGCTGATGCAATCATGTGTTGCTACCAAATACTGTAATTAGAAGTGAGCTCCCCCTCTCTGATGTCCCCAAGCCAAAGTGGCACTTTACCATTGCAGTTGGAGCACACAGGAAACAGAAGTTTTTTTCCTCTCTGAGCTTTATAAAACAGAAAGTCTCTTTACTGTTCAGAGGATGTTGGCCCAACTCAGATAATAGTAGCAGATTGAAGTGCCATATTGGGTCAGCCGTCAGCCATCTGTAGGTACTGTACCATGAGTGTCTGCCATGCGGACCCCTGCTGGCACAACCCCAGCCCAAGCCCAGTTCTGGCTTGGCCTGGATACCGTTCAGATGCTAGCCGCAAATGCTGTCAACTCTGAAACAATGCCAGCTCTGATGCTGTTAGGCAATATAATGCCATGTTTATTTTAGCCATACAGTATGCACGAAAGCCCCGATTTGCTAAAGGAAAATGTTGAATGGATCTGAACGTCTAAAAACTATTGCTCCTACAAATCAGCGCTCATTCATCAACTTCAGAAGCATATCCAATCATTGCCTGAATGCTGGCCTTGCAGTACATCAAACGATTCATGCGATTTCACTGTTGCAAACAAACTTCCAGTGTCGTGATCAAATCCGCTATATGTGGTGAGCTCCACATGACTAATTTAGATACACGTTTTACAACACACATTGATATTTCATGTCATTCAAGGCAATGAATCATTAGGCTAGCATTTTGTGGAGCCGTGCAGTTTTTTTGGCGTGTTCAAAAACACGAGAGAGAACCTACCGTAATATATGTATTCTAGTATTCTATTGAAGTGATTTGTTGTTAGACCAATTTTTGTTTTACATAGAAATGGCTCTAGCACAATGACGTAATATTTAATAAACTGCAGTAAATAAGTGATTGCCGATAATAAACAGGTTTGTTTCTAAAAAATACATTAAATACAAGGCACGTGGTTAATACAGTGCTGCTAATAGTCTGGGAATTACAGCATTGGTGTGAATGTAAACCGATCGGGTAGGCCTATATATTCTAGCTTTAATAGCTCATGACCAAAAAGTGCAAAAAAAAAACTATGCATTCCGAATAGTTTTTATTAACATACAGTAGATTCCACTGCGACCTCTGATTTCTTAGAATTTGCCTTAAATTACAGTGATCGCTTTGGCTTTCCAGGAGAGCTATATAAAGTTAATAAAGTACGCTGCAGTGGAGAATTAATGATTTGAAACATCAATAGGCCTATTGGTAATTTAATATCTGTATGAAACACATAGGCCTACTGTATATTATACACATGCCTTGTGGAAGTCCTTCCAGACCTCAACACGCAATTATTCATTATTTAGGTAATTTCTGGGGGATGGAAACTATATTTCAGATTATTTATTGCAGATTTATCCTTAAAAAGTAATCAGAACCAAGGTTTTTAGTAGGTGACTTATACAGTACATTTTATATTTAAGGTACGTGAACCCCCCCATAGACAGGGAGGCGCCTGGGAGACCCCAACTAACCTTTCCCCTCACATTACACTTTTTTTCCAGAAGAAACACTGGTATACACAGTTATACGCTGCTTTCCAATGCGGATTCATCCCACCCAAACAATCCCTTAAATCTCGGCGCATTTGTCACACCAGACAATCTCAGCAACGGAGCTCATAGTGGATTTTAAAGTGTTTTTTTTTTTTTTTTTTCTTTTCTTTTTTGGCTGTGGCTAACGCTAGTATAGCCTTCATTGCATTGTTCCCTGCTTTTGTCACAGCAAGCTTCACTGTATAGCGAGAGAGCAGAGGGAGCACTTGAGTGACGAAAAATACACTTTTAAATCGAATTGTATTGGCCAGAACGTTCAGAATGACTGAATGCATTCAATTGGAATCGCATTTCAAACCACCTCCAAATTTGGTTTGGATTTTATGTGGTGGTTGTATGCTGTTCACATACAATCAATGCCAAGAATAGGATTCTGGGCTGGCGGTGCATAGCCCTAAACATGTAGGTTTGTGGGTCCCCAGGAGCAGGGTTGAGCGTTGCTGACATGTGCTCTATTATGGCAGATCCTCTTCATGATTCATCTTGCTTCTACCATGTTAATTCTGGCAAGACCATATTAAAGTTACAGTCAGCTATTGTAAGATAATCAATGTTTAGTCAAATTCACCAAATATCTCCAAAATAATATTCTTGATATTTCCACACAGCCTCCGGCTCCGTAAATAGGAACGTAAACAAAGTCAAGTAAAACTGCTTTCCCGACTCCTGACCAAGTGCAGTACAGTGCAGGCGACATAATTATTGAATTCTAATGCAGTTTCTCCCGCTGTGGAAGCTTTATTGCTTTCCCCATCATCCGCAAAAGGACCACACTTCATCTGAGGGATCACAGCGGTAATCTGGTGTCTGCCTTGAGAATTCAGGCATGCCTCCCTCTGCTGCTGACCACAGGGTGAAATACTGCTGGGGCTAGCGTGTTTTACAGTCCCTTGATTAGCGTGCGCGCTAGCTGCGAGCCAGCGCGTCGCCAGCTACATCCTTAATCGCCCGGCAGAAAATCTTTGAGGGTTTATAGCAGCAATTACAGTATAAAGTCAATCGATAATGACAAGCTTTAGAAGGGCCTTAACGACTTTTAGTGAATTTTAAAAGGTTGCATAAACGCTGGAGCTTAAATGTATGATTATGGCTGACTACCATTCAACCAAATGTATGTACAGTAAAGGTGGAGCTCATTTCCCCGTCTCAACATCAACAAAAAATACAAGGGAAATACATTATGGTATTACAGTAGGGTCATCCTCTCTTGTGCGGCGCTTTTGGCCAAGGAAACTGTCATTGTGAATTAATGGCATCCAAAAAGTCAGCGCTTCCATTTTGGAGAGCGCCCCACTCTGGGCCCAGCACGATGGCTGCCTGCGTCACTGTGGTGGCTGCGTGCGATGCACAGAACCAGCTGGGGTTGTGTCAGACCGCTCACCCCACATGGCCCGTGTGGCGTACCCAGTATCCAGCGTTAGATTTGTTTTTGGACTTTTGTGCACCCCGACAGACAATACATGCTGCCACCTTAAACACCATCTGTATCCTTGAGACAGACAAGTGCGTCCAGCAGGTATATTTGAGCGGTCATGATATGTAATGTGCATGTTAAAATAAACAAGGATAGAATAAGAAGGAAATAATGTCAAGCTTTAATGTAAACATGCTGTGAATACCTTCACACCTATAGGCTATTCCTCAAATAAGAAAGGATGGATTAGATTTATTGAGATCTTTTCAACGGGAACTCATATTTCTCTTCCTCAGACTGCATGCTATTCCGCGCTCAAGTGTGTCGCCTATTCGATCGCGGAAAGAAAAGCAGTTTCCCTCTTTCCTGCTTTGCCGTTCCCCCTCATTGACTCTGACGGCACTGCGAAACCTTGAAGCTGACGCGCTTTAAACACAACACCCTCCCCTCCCATTTCCCCATTTACTCCCCGCCACATAGCTGCTCTCTCAGTCAGACCACGATGTGCCAGGAATGCGCACATCGACGGGACGCTAAATAATCTTACTAACCTGCAGCCAAGGCCTGTGAGCATCAGATGCAAGTCTCTGACCTGCCGGCAGCACCCTGGCTCTGATCGGAGGGTGGGAGATCTCTGACACTAAAGCCCCGGGCACCCTGCTCGTCACACCTCACTTTGTAGCTGAAAATTGTCTGCGTGTTTACATTTCAGGCTTTAGTTGCCTAGGTAGCCCTCTCGTATATTTCCCTCCTGAAGTTAACGACATCCTTAGCTCCCTTTGGCCTCAGTCGCGTTGCCTGTTCAACTATACTACTGCTAGAGGTCGATTGGTAGTGGCCGATATAATAACGCGCTGGAAAAAGACGATGCAAATATGACAGCAGCAAATAATTCATAGGCCTGTCAAGTCATTAGTATTTTCTAACTAATTATTTGTACATGCTTTGCTATTAAATATAATTATGTACAGTATACTGTAAAATAAAAATGTAATTGTATAATGTTCACGTTATCTGTCCTTCGGTATAGAGCAGCACGTCTTCAGTGTAAGCATTAATAATGTCATATTTTAACCAACAACCCGATCATCCGCATCGTTTAAAGGTAACTTTAGGCTGATATAACGTATAAATGATCCCAGGTAAACAAGTCGACTACCTTGACTTACAGATATAATATAATACATACTGAGGCCTATGTGATGGTGGTGGCTAGCGCGTCTATCGGCCACTATCGGAGCCAAGTTCTGCCGATAGTTTGTAAAATTTCCCATCGGCAATTCATTGGTACTCGGCACGCGCCCAGATAGTTTGCCCGTCGTCGCTTCAAGTCGCTGAATCTCATTGACGTTTAATAACCTTTCGTGGCTACATCGCTGCTAGCCGCTTGCATAATTGTGCTAGCTTAAAAACCACTAGCCTGTTTAAACCAAACCCACAGCCCAGCTCCCCTTGCATTGGCATTGGGGGTTCCACCCCCTTGTGTTTTCTCCCTTTACTTGATTTACAGTTTCCTGTGTCTCCCAACAAGCCTCTTGCCCTCTGCACTCCTCCATCCATCCCTCTCTCCCTTCTCCGTTTCTGTCACGGCTCTTCATCCATTAGGCCTCCTCCTGTCTCGCCTCCTTCGCCTCCTCAGAGACAGGCCTCCTCATCTGTTGCTCTCTCTCCCCGTATGGGTGCTGGTGACAGGTGTGGGGAATAGGGAGGGAGGTGTGTGTGTTTTGTGTGTGTATGTGTGTGTGTGTGTGGGTGGGAGGGGGAGAGAGCGTGTGCGAGTATAAACAATCTTACACGTGTGTGTAGTATGCAGGCATAGGTGTGTGTGTGTGTGTGTGTGTGTGTGTGTGGGTGCGGGTGGGTGGGAGGGGGAGAGAGCGTGTGCGCGTATAAACAATCTTACACGTGTGTGTAGTATGCAGGCATAGGTGTGTGTGTGGGTGGGTGGGAGAGCTTGTGCACGTATAAACAATCTTACACGCGCGTGTGTGCGTGTGCGTACACAGTATTCAGGCATGTCTGTGTGTGTGTGTGTGTGTGTGTGTGTGTGTTTGAGCCTGTGCCTAGCGAGGAGCATTGAAGCAGAACGCAGCGGGCTTTGTGTCCCGACAAGATAGACAATGTGCTGTGAACCTCTTCCCCCCGTTCTTCTATAGGCACAAGCAGTCCAAAGACACATTCCCGAAAACAATAGCCGATCCACGAAAAGAGCTTGTGCACACAGTACAACAGTCAACGTGTCGTGTTAGGCACCGTCCAGGGAGAGCGTGGCTGCGATTCTCATCGTCCTCACTCCATAGTAGCACGGGGTAAAGATTAGGACTGCTTTATAAACGACGCCAGGTTTGCTGTGCGTGAATAGCAGCCACTCTACAACCGCCGTTAATGGAGTGACTATATGGTCACTGGTAATGCAGTGTGAGTGGAGGACTCATCAGCGTTGAAAGCCGGAAGGGCGGGGGGGGATTGAGGGATTTGGGTCCTTGGGGGACACCACCAATGTGGATCAAAGCCTTATCGCCTTTGAGGAAATTAACTGGGAGGAATTAGGGCACAAGGTCTTCTCTTGCTACAGGCATACAGTACATCTGCTACATTATCTGTGCTATTCAAATGATCTATAATAATTCCTGCGGAGACCTTTGACATCAAGGCTGCTACGACGTGCATGCCAATGCGTAGATAAAGAAAGGGAAAAAAAACGAGCGGACAAGTTAGTGAACTCTTCAATGGGACAGCACTTTAACTTTGAAGACCTGTCACAGCATATGGGTAACATAGCAACGAGTGATGCAAGCTGGCTTTGGTCTGGCTTTCCTCCTCCCTTTCTAACTCTGTGGACTATGCAGCAATACGGTGCAGCACTTTCTCCTCCTATCGATTGCTGGCGCCAGGAGATGGTCTCTTATCTCAGTCGTCTGTTTGTTCCTTCACTTCCTACCCCCTCTCTTCCATCCAAAGGTGGTCATCCATTGAAAGGGCTCATGCGCCGCTTCTAATGGACACATGTAAGTCAATGGCAATTAAGAAAATCCGAACATTTGCTGCCGCCCATAACAAGATGTATTTAGCTTGTTAATAAATGACACACTCATTACTCCATAGAATCTTGACAGGGGGAGCAAACTGACATTTTAAGTACATCAGCCACGCAAGTAAAGCATGACCTCGGTTCCTGATAAAACCTGCTTCTGTAATACATTTTGTAATGAACCCATTCTTCCAAATTGAATTTGATTTGATTTGATATGTCTGATACTTCAATGATCTGCAATGACCCCCCCC